>CAJHNH020000726.1:235000-239746 GCA_905116865.2 Candidula unifasciata
TGACGCTGAGGGGCAGAGACACAGAACAAGAACAAGAAGACTGTTGTTTCCTCGTATCTCAGACAACTTGAACTTGAAGGAAACAAACACACCTAATTAGTGGGATTGCTGCTAGAACGCTTGTCAGGCAGGTGGACCTGCTCTCCCTCCCCCCACCTCTCATTTTTTGCCGTCCCGGCTCCCACACTTGGGCCGCAGAACCGACTACTTGTTAAGAAGAAAAAAAAAACAAACTATGCTGTTTCCTTTTTTTTTTTTGCGCATTTGTGTGCGAATTTGGTGGGGGGAATACAAAATTTCAAGTTTGATTTCAAGCTCACTGAACATATGCCTCTAGATATACAGTTTTTAGACTAGATACTGTTTTGGGTCCACTTCGCTAAACTGGGTTTGTTTGAGGGTCGTTGTCAGCATGAACTACTCCAAGATTGCAAGATAAAGTAAAGTAAAGACCCTTTCCACGCCTTTCTCTACATATAGCGGTCTAACCTATGTTTTGTATACCATCCAGCACGAGATGGTCGATTTGTCAGCATCACGCCGGCCGCCTTTACTTCCGTCAGTAATTAAACCAGGGATGCCAACTCAAGGCTGGGTCGACCCTGGCAGTCCACCAAGTCAGTTTTGAAACAAAAGTGTGGTCGCCCAGGGACCCATTAGCTGCTCAGTGAACCCACGACCTTTCGATCGTGTTTCCAATTGCGTTTTTTTTTTTTTTTCTTCAAACATTGTAGCTTAGGAAATATCGTCGCTGGAGCTACGCATCCGTTTTCTGAGACGAGACCAATGCAGATAAAGTCAATTTAGTCGTGCTTTTCCAATTTCGCCTTTAAGTCTTTAAACCAATTTACCTTCCTCTGTCCGGTTCACTTGACAAGTCTGTTATAGGAACAAAACGTCGGGGCGATGACTTCTCAAATTCATAGACAGTTACATCAAACCTGCAAATAAAGATGTGTCAGCTTTGAAGTTTATACCCTGGACACAAGCTTGCTTCTTTGCAATTCACATCCTCCGGTTAGCTGCTCTTTCCAGTCTCAATCGTTCCACTATACTTCGAATGGTATATTTTAAGTTTTGATATGCCTATATTAGTCTCTTATGTTCAAATATTCCTATCTGAAAATTAATTTCCTTCTATCACCAATCTACTTCAACCAGCTCTTTTCAAAATCTATGTATTACCGGCATTTTATGAGTTTAAGAGTTCAGAACCCGACGTCCATAGCACTTAGGTCCATTCCCATAAACGATCCCCCCTCCATATTCAGCAAGTTCCAATTCCGATGAAAACAGCATGTTTATTAATTAACCGGGTTAAGTGGCAGTAAGTAGAATCTAGATTGCTATTCTATTTTTTTGTACACAGTCCACATGTGGTAGAAATATCTCGAAGCATGGAATTTAAAGTGGGTTAGGAATATCCGTTCAAGGACAATGTCCCCTGGAAGACCTTCAGGAAAGCTAGTCAAATCTCGACCCATCATCCGACACGTCACCCAACCACTCATCAACAACCTCGAAATACCTACACGCTCAACTGAGATGTGCCACTTTCAGCTCTCTGTGGCACCTAAGTAAATAAAGCTAAGATATGGAGAGTTTTTTCATGTCCGTTGAAAAACTAGGGGAATAATAGGCGTTGGAAGAATGAAATACTGTATCCGCTGACTCCGGCGGAAAAGGAACCATGTGACTGATTCTGAGGTCTCATACTCCAGACATGTTTGATGTTCTTAGTTGACTCAGGTTTGTTCCAGGTGTCTTACTCATATTGTGCACTTCGCTGGTTGTGGGGGGTAGAGTGTGGAAAAGTATATGGATTCGCCATCGATTCGAAAATTGTTTTAATTCATTGTATCCCCAGTAACTTTATTTTCCTTCTCATTTTAATGATCTAATATAGTTAAATGTACATCTTAGGACATCGGATCTAACAAACGTAATTGTCCAGGTGAACAGCTTAAAACAGACGCATTTCCTGGTTTTATCACATCACTCCTCTCTTATACCAGCCTGTCACAGGAGCTCTTGGACTGTTTCCTGTCTCTTCCCTCCCTTACATGCAAGAACATCTTTTGCCAAAACATCAGTATCCCTTCCAAAACAAGGTGCTTCAACGTTCCGGTTCTTGCTCCTACACAGATTAAAGGGCATAGGTTAAAATATCAATCCCAGTGGTAGTCGGTGGGTTTCTATAGCCAAGACTCTGACTCTAAGGTCCATTGTACACAGGACTGGAGTGTAATCATAAGAGACTTCATACAGCTTCCTGTCCAGTTTAACCAGCAATGGAGAAACACTCTTTTCTTACATGGCCCAGGACATCAGAAATAACATGTTGTGACTCGCTGTCGGCATCCTCGAGATCAAATGCTGAAACTATCCCCCAGACCGTCTCCGGTCTTTTCTAAACCACTTGAAAAACGTCACAAGCAAAAGTGTCCGAAATTTGATTCAATTATCTTTCCCTAGTCTGAAACTACTCAAACACTATTGAGATCAGATCTTTTCCTTTGTTAAAGAAAACAAACAAAAACAATAATTCCGTCTTCAGTGTGAAATCGAATCAAGACTTTCGAGTTGTCAGCCAAGCGTCTAACCACTCCACTACCGCTGCTCCCTTGGCCCATCTAACAGTTGATTATTTCTATATTATGCTCCTCTAACGACTTTTGGGATCGTATCGCCACTTCCATTAACTTCATTCTGTGTTCCTGAAAGATATTTATTGCCGCTATATTTGAAACACAGTTCTTTCTCTTCCGTCCCTTGGATGGCCCTTAGCCCAGACACATTTAGATACAGTGTGTAAATTTACACCACTTAAGAGACTTTCATAGCTAACTGAAGTGTGAACTTTTGAGACTCGGCCGATTTCTTTTTTTAAGAGCTTAGATTCCGATTTTATAGTCACTTCGCGAATATTTACCATAGTGGTGTGCTTCTCTGGTTTGTCTGTCGACTACAAGAATTTCAAAAAAAAAAAAAAAAACGCGTGGTGTCCATGCTTTACACACCAGCGCTAAATTATCAGCAAACGCAGGTACTTGCCGTGCGACTTCTTGATAAAAAGAAAAAATACTGGCAACCTCTTAAAGCAGAGATGTTTGATACTTCTTCACTGACTAGCTTTTTCCTGTGAATGCCTCCGTGGAATATTAAGGGTAAATACTGGGAAAACTGCAGGGGGACAAATGGAATCACACTGGAAATTAGATGTATACGAAGGCTGGAGGCCTACAGTAAACACCGTTAACACAAACTCTTATTAAGAATAGCTCAGGTTCAATGACATAGCACCCGATTAGCGGTGATACAATCTTGTTTCTAGAGTATGGATGGTATTATTGTTAGTTAAAACACGCATTGTTTAACGTGAACCCGAGTTTCGTCTCTTTGAATTCGTGTTTATGGGTGTTTACCTGTATTTTGTTAACTCTCCTTTAACCTGATTTGTAACCTTTTCAAGTGAAACACGTATGATCTGAAACAAACGCTGCTCTGTATAATCATTAAACCTTTGGTACACATAGTATCTTCAATTCTTTTCTAAAACATTGACTAACTTTTAATTTTTTTAAAACGCATCCAATAAAAATTCACCGAAAAAAGGGGAAGGAGCTTATATTGTTTAACTGGATACTATAAATTAATATACTCCTCTTTACAAAATTCTCATCCACAAATTTATATACAACGAGTGATAAAAAAACATGAAGATCAATTGATATATTTTATGGCCATAATTAAAAAAAGTAGTAAAGATCCCTTTTCACGCCTTTCGCGCAATAGGGGGGGGGGGGCCAATATGGGCAGAGGCGTCAATATTTTTACAGAGGGGGACCATCATCACTCTGTGATAGTGTGATTCAGCATTTACGCCGGCTGTCTTTACTTTTCCCCAGGACAGTCCATCCTTGGTACCCATTTTAGGCTGGATCGACCTGCGACGTCCCATACCACGGGGGGAGGGAGGGGGGGTTTCGAATCGCGGTATGCTGGCTCACGAGTTAGGACTCGCAACACCTTAGCCACGGGCGCCGCCATGTACAATAATTTACTGAGTCATATTTGTTTATTTAACAATAAACTCACGTGTACGCATATAGATACCGGCTTAAAATTTGACAATTTAAGTCGATTATTACATTTTCGTTTTGTTTTTAACTCTCGCCCATTTATATGTCATAAACGGTCTTAAAAACAATAAAGCAACTGTTGCTATGGAATTGCTGCTGAACTTACATAACAAAAGTGGCCATGCATTACATTTCAAGATATTTGAATTAAAAAATGTTTAAGCGGAAAATTACTCTGTGATTTTAAAGGGCGTTTTTAATACCCCTTTTAAAAGAAAGGAAAAAAAGTATATATGTGAAAATTTTTACAGGAAAAAATCTGAAGCATAAGATTCTATCAGCGGTACTGCTGAACAGGGAAAACCTCATGCGAAAAAATAAGGAGATTTCCAAAACGGGTTTCCTACAAACAGATAAACAATAGATCAGATATTTTTTTTTTTTCGGGAATAGCTGGCAATTTTGGGGAAAAAGTAGAGGTGTGCATAATGTTTTTTGCTGATTTTTAAAAAGGTATGATAATTACAGGGAAAAATTATGGGAACATAAGGACTTAAGAAACCAAAGAAGTTATGTACCGTATAAAATTGTAATATAGAACTAAAAAATTAGAAATCAGACCCCTTTTAAAAAACATTGGTTTAAAGCAAGGCGATGTTTTTTC
>CAJHNH020000727.1:0-70000 GCA_905116865.2 Candidula unifasciata
CACTTACACACACATACGCACACACGCACACACACAGACCAGACACGCAGACCAGACACACAGACCAGACAGACAGATCAGACAGACAGACAGACAGACAGACAGACAGACAGACAGACAGACAGACAGACAGACAGACAGACAGACAGACAGACAGACAGACAGACAGACAGACAGACAGACAGACAGACAGACAGACAGACAGACAGACAGACAGACAGACAGACCCTACAGACAGACTAAACAGACAGACCAGACAGACAAATCAGACAGACAGTCAGACCAGACAGACAGACAGACCAGACCAGACCAGACAAACATACACACAGACACACAGACAGACTCACAGACAGACACACAGACAGACATAAAGACACAGACAGACAGACAGACACGGACATACACACACAGACACCCAAACGCACGCACGCACGCACACAGACAGACAGACACAGACAGACAGACAGACAGACAGACAGACAGACAGACAGACAGACAGACAGACAGACAGACAGACAGACAGACAGACAGACAGACAGACAGACAGACAGACAGACAGACAGACAGACAGACAGACAGACAGACAGACAGACAGACAGACAGACCGACAGACCGACAGACAGACAGACAGACAGACAGACAGACAGATTCCCTAAAATGCACACGTGCGCACATTCACAAAACAGAAACATACGCGCGTGCACATTCACACACACACACATATATATATATATATATATATATATATATATATATATATATATATATATATATATATATATATATATATATATATATAAAACAGACACACAAGCAGGCAGACAAACAATTAAACACGCTCCTGAGATGAGAATAAATGATGACAAAAATAAATGTGATTTCTCTGCTGTTGGCCAGTATCAAAGTGTAAATAATCCCCGCCCTCCTCTCCCCCTTTTTTCGGGGAAAGAAAAAAAGGGGGGGGGGGGTTGTTTAACCTTTTGTCTCCCCTTTCGTAAGATATTTCGGCAATATTGCCAACACGTCATCAGACACGTGGTCCTGTGATAGACACTAACAGCAATTTTCCAGATTTAGCACAAAATTGTCTCTTGATCTCAGGTTTCGGCAACATGTCCTGTACAGAGGCCAGACATAACACTCCAGCATGTTTTATAAAGGGGGGCCTGATGTAACATGCCACACATGCAAAGGAGATTTTCACAGAACGAAACAAAACACATACACCACACACAGAGACACACGCACTCACACACACACACGCACACACACACACGCGCACACACACTCACACACACAGGAGGTCTCGTTTTGGACAAATCAAGTTCGCACAGATCTGCGCTTGATTACTTATAATGTAGTTTATGGATTAATTTACTGTCACAGTGTGATTCATTCAAAGAAAAATGTGTTTGACCGTTGCTCTAGACATGACTGAGAAACTTCTTTCATGACAACAACATTGTGTAACCTCCAAATGATACCGACAGCCATCGTGGTGCCAGTTTGATTGCCATAGCTTAGAATGACTTTGGTTTCCCAGGTGACGCAATTGGTCCATAAAAAAGAAATGCACACCCTATACCGATTACGCCTACTAGGACATTTTCTTTTTCTTGTTTTCATAAATGCCCAAATGGAAGAAAAACCAGGACTTGCCACCAGAGTTTACAGCCGGTGAACAAAGAAGAAGAAGAAGAAGAAGAAGAAGAAGAAGAAGAAGAAGAAGAAGAAGAAGAAGAAGAAGAAGAAGAAGAAGAAGAAGAAGAAGAAGAAGAAGAAGAAAAAGAAGAAGAAGAAGAAGAAGAAGAAGAAGAAGAAGAAGAAGAAGAAGAAGAAGAAGAAAAATGTACCATTATATTCGTTATAGTGTTGTGCATCTATGTTTCGACAATAATAATATATAATTTATGTCGCTCTATTGGCATATATCACATACAGGGTAGATTATATATGGTGGCAGGATACAAACTGGCAGAGATATAACTAGAATGACTCACAATCTCTGCTTTAAGTAGACATCTATCTCGAAATGTAGATGCGTCCGTGGCTTAAGCTTTGCGAATCCGACTCGTAATCCAGCTACAGCGATTGAAACCCACTGCTGCTGGCTGCATGGATTTTTATCATATTATGGGGCGTCGCAGGTCGACCCAGCCTAAAATGGGTACCAGTATGGCTGTCCTGGGGAAGTAAAGACGACCGGCGTTATGCTGACCACATTACCCATCCAGTGCCGATAGGTCTGTAAAAAATAGGGACTCTCTTTCCATATACCTTTACTTTTTTGTTTTACTTTTTATCTCGAAATGTGAACATTAGTCTGTGTTATTCACTTGAATTGCGTGAAAGAGATAAAGACCTTGATATCATGAACATGTGCCTGGGTAGGATAAAAGCGCAGACTATATTCTAGTGATTCTGGTGTTTGCGATGAGGTAGCAAACCGTGAATGTCTACATTATCGGTACGCTATGCGATGATGATGTACAAAGTGAAATAAGATATGGTTAGTTGCATATCCTTAACAGGAAGTTGCAGAACCAACCCCAACAGCCCCTGGCTGTTGTGTGGTTTTTCTAGGCAAATTTGCGTCTAATAGTTTGCCATTGCTTCCTGGACGGTCGGCTTTCTTGATGCCACTGTCGAAACCAACACCAGGCGCATTGCCCACAGCTGGGATCGAACCCGTCATCCCGGCATTACTAAGCGTTCTTATCGACTTAGCCACAGAGCCGACAAAATAAGATATGGGGATGCTAATTAAGGTGATAATCGGACATGAACAGTTTACCTTACATAGTCTCATACATGCCTGTAACTTCTTTTTATTTAATATATTTATTAATTTATAGGGATACAAGTCATTAACTATCTAGCAATAATTAGTGTAGAAAACAGTTGCTTCTGAGCGAAAGATTCTCAGAATACCATGGAATAAGATATAAAGAAATATTAACACCCTAAAAGATATGAGCACAAATGAAAATTGGCTCATAAACAGCATCTTGCCTCAGAAACTAAAATATTAACGTCAAATTAATGGCCTCGTTGGCTGGAAATAAAATTAGCTTGATTCCAGGAAATGGTGGCAGGGGCCGAACAACACGAAAGTGGGCATAGGACCCAGAAGTCACCATGGTTAGGAATGTGCACGAGGCGAGAAAGCTGGCTAGAGGACGAATTACTCTCAGATGGGTTGTGATGAGAGGGAATTTGCCTAAAGGACCTGCCTCATAGTGCTGATTCATTTATCATTAGATGTGTACCTTGTTATTTTCTGACAGAGACTTTACTTTTACTTTACTTAGTCGATCTTCTTCTGTCTTGGGGTATACAAGTTTGCCAAATTGATCGCCAGCCTTCTCTCTCTTCAGTTTTCTTGTTGGCTTCATTCCATTCCAGTCCTCTAACAGTCAGGAACTGGCGAATGCTGTCTTCCCAGCGAACCCTGTGTCGTGCTAATAGTCTGCTTCCTTTGTTCTTGGCCTCCTATGCTTGCCATGGTGGCCGGTTCTCTCCTATATGTCTAAACCATCATAACCGTGACTGATCAACATGGGTTTGTAAGGTCTTGGATTCATTCAAAATCCTGGCGTATTGTCTGATTGGGAAATTTGTCTCTCCTTGTCACCTGGACAAAGTTTTTTTTTTTTTTTCTTCCAATTATCTCATTTCTGAGGTCTTAAGTTGGCTTCTTCAAACTGTTGTCATTGTCCAATGCTCACGCCCGTAGGTCAGGACTGGCGCCTAGGTAAAGCGATAAACATCCATTTTCGTCTTCTTGCCATTTCTTTTGTTTTTTGTTTTTGTTTTTTGGACATGGCGTCCACCTCGAATGCTGGGGGTCCCTATTTCAGGCCCCGGTGATCGATTTTTTTCACGTGCACTTCTAGCAATTTCCTCTGGTCTCTGGGTAGTAAGACTGGATCCCGTGTGTATTGTTGTGCATGTAAAAATCTCTTGGTAGTTGGAAATCGAAAAGAGTAGCCTAACATAACTGCCCTCGCAAATTTTGAGTTGAAAATCTACCCAAAGTATTTCAGGCACCTCGCCGGTACAACGGAGTTCGTGCACTATGATGAGATTCTTCTGACTCAGGCTTGAGTTAGAAGTTAAAAGAAGCACTTATGTGTTACTACTCTTGTGCCATGATGCTGATACTTTGTTCAAACCATCTCTTTTGCTGAGAAACCCTTTTCGTCAGACACACGCACTCTTAAAAAGAAACATGATAAATGAATTACTTGGTTACGGTTTTGGACAGATCCTCATCATCTCCCCTCTCCCCCCCCCCCCTTCTCTCTCCCTCTGTGTATGTGTGTATGTGTGTGTGTCTGTCTGTCTGTCTGTCTGTCTCTCTCTCTCTCTCTCTCTCTCTCTCTCTCTCTCTCTCTCTTACTCACTCTCTATCCCCCGGTTAGCGCGATAAATGCCCTGCCAAGAAGTTCCCATGTGATTTATGCTTGGACGCCCGTGATCATCACTCAAGGCTGTTTTCCACTGTCATGTCACGGTAATCGCAAGATACCTTCCTGCTCTACATTTATTTTCTGAAGATAACATGTTTTTGATGTACATCACAGTTATACAGCTCGCATGAATATATATCTAATCAATGTCTATACTTATCACTCTCCTTTTTATTTATTTCTGTGCAGGCGAGTAAGAATCTCGTGGCCTCTAATTTGTACTCAAACCAGTTTTTCTAGCTGGGTTCTCTGATAGCGAGAAGGCCCAGGCCGTAGGGTATGACGTTTAGCACAAGCGCATGATAGAGAATGAAAAGTTGTTACAGCAATATACTAGGTCGTATATGATGATCTATTTTGACGTTTTAGAACACGTTTGATTGTATTCGTGTGTGCTTTCCATGTTCTTGGCTGGAGTTTACCCGTAAATGAATTATCCAGTCTACTACAGGAATCATTGTTTCAATGCCCGGTAAAAACAATGGATGTTTGTCAGCTTGAGCTGAAACTATAGTAGATCCAAACTGTAATTACTAAGAACATGTGAGTTTCACGTGACTTCAGAAGTTTAGGGTATAGAGTCTAGAAAAGTACTTGATTCATACCTAGCCGAAGGTTTCTTTTTCTTATTTTTCCCCCTTCAGCCTTCCTAGCCATTTGGTTCCCATTGGTGCACACGCCCACTACCGTCCGCATTTATTTCTGTGACTAAAATTGTCTCATCAGTTGGTGACTCCAATTGTTTGTAAGTCCACCTGAATCGTATCTCTCCAGTTGGTGATTCCAATTGTTTGTAAGTGCACCTGAATCGTATCTCTCTAGTTGGTGATTCCAATTGTTTGTAGGTCCACCTGAATCGTATCTCTCTAGTTGGTGATTCCAATTGTTTGTAAGTGCACCTGATTCGTTTCTCTCTAGTTGGTGATTCCAATTGTTGGTAGTTAGAATTGTATCTCTCGGCCTTCTTCTTTGCCTCGTAGTCTACTTCCAGTCAGCACCTTCGTAAATGTACTTGTGGTCTTTCTGTTATTTGACATATTCTCTACATGTACGCCGTACATTGCAGTCTATTAGCTTCCGTGATACCATAATAACTTAAGCAATCACGAAATTCATAACTTGTATAAGTATGAATTTCGTGGTTGCATTCTAGAAAATATTCTGCTTTGACAGATACACAGATTCATTGTGAAACTGTTCACACAATTTTGCAACAAAAGTTCACTTTTTAAGCAACCCACCTCTGCGCCCCCCCCCCTCCCAACGACTTTTTTTTGGGCACACTTATAAATATTTTTGTTGTTGTTGTTGATGATGTTAAGAGAAAGGGCATTTAATTTTGGCAAGTATGGGCATAGTACACCTTATTTCCATATTGTTTTCTAGACTTTATATGTTTTAGAGTCAATGAACTTTGTGATCAAGTACTTATGTGCTTCCATTCTTTCGATTTCCATATTATTGATTTGTATGAAGCAAAAATTATAATTTGTTCCCTCTCTTGCTGCTGTTGTATATTATGTGTTGTCTTGGAGGATGGTTAGTCCCACCTGCATCTGTCTATCCACATACATGCGCACGTACACGCACACTCGCACACACACACACACTAAATGCATGCTATACGCATCCTTATAATTTCTGGCTAGTCAATCGGATGCCTAGTCTTCTCAGGTAGGAATCAAAAGGGTTCAGTATGATCATAGCTTTTTCTCCTCTTCCCTTTTTACCTCAGCACAAAAATAAAAGAACTGGAAAAGACTTATAAGCCTTCTGTGTTCTCTTTCTGTAATTCAGTAAATTGTTCTTCATGTCCTTGAGACGTTTTTTATTTTTATTTTACTAAGGTATCCTTGTCAGATAAATTATTTCATTTGATTTCCTAAAGTTCACTCTTTGACAGGTTTATATCTTAGTTTTCTTTATTTTGAAAGTATTTTCTAGCTACTCTAGGAGCTTGCCCTAGACATCTCACCTTCGCTGCTAGTTTTCCTCCATGGCTGTCGTGGATTTAACAGCCAACCCTACACGATGGACGAGTCGCGACGCTGACTTCCCTAAGCGGGCAGTCACATTTCAAACTTAAACCCGTCCGGAGGGGTATATAGTCCCTTATATTGATATATACCTTTATCTGGTGAAATATTCATTTCTAGACCCTCTAGTTGCTTTGAGAAGGATTTTGGTGTTTAATTCAGAAATTCCCGTAAGCCTGTTTACTCATGGGCATGAATACTGGGACTTTTTTCCTAGAGATGCGAAGCTTAGTTTTGAGCGGCATTCTTTCGGCTGGTCTCCAAAGTGTCAAGACGTGTATACAGTCTATGAATAAAAGTGGCGCATACAAAGAACCAGTTCTATCTTTGAAGAATTCCTAAGCTTGTGTAAGTTCATTATAGTTTACGAGTACCATAATATATCTCTTTTTAAAGTTGGCCACTGCTGCAGAGAGGGAAGATTCAGCTGTGTGATCGCACAGATTTGGGGCGTTCTTGATGTCCAGAGATCAGGCTCCGAACATTAAACCTTTCCCTGTGCAAACTAAATAGTTTGTGCTCTACATAACCCACACCATTTGTAAAGATATTAAACCCTACAAGTAATTATTCTCTGACTAGACAAACGAAGTTTTGTGCCTCTTAGCAGAAATATGGAATCTGGGTCATCTTTTAACAGGTAACTGCTGTGAAGTCAGAGCTCGACGCTCTGAGTCAAAGGTGTGTTTGGCACGGAAATATCAGGTGTGTAGTAGCAGCCTGTGGAGACGTTATATATATATATAGGTACTAACAAGATACATTGTCTGCGAGTGCAGATGTGAGGGTGGAGAGAAGATGATCTATGTGTGGTAGGGTCTATCTATCTCCACTATATACCTTGTCTTCTATCTGGTGCACTAATTTACAGACAGATAAATGAAAGGAGACATTGTCTCCTGTTCTTGAGAGTTACACTCTGAGGAATGGAGAAGGGTAGCAAAGTGTGGGGTGAGCTGGTGTGTGATTAAAGTTGATGACTAATTCTGAGTTCTTTCCTGACAGGATGATACCTCCTTAGAGATCAGGCAGACGAATCACAGTCCAGCCAACAACCACCAATCCATACCATTCTGGGCACCAAGTATACCCAAAAGTCCTGTATATTGTTGCCACTACCTCAACATGGCAAGAGCTTGGTTGTGAGTTCCAGGACTGGTGGACAATTGCAGACACTTATGTCATCAATCCAGAGAATCAGTCTTCAAGAGCTTTGTTGGGCTCTTATGCAGTTCCTGAGTCCTCACCTGTGAGACAGTCAGCGGGCACCACAGTCTTCAAGAGCTTTGCTGGGCTCCTATGCAGTTCCTGTGTCCTCACTTGTGAGAAAGTCAGCTTGTGCCAGATCAAATCGAAGCATAGCGACCTATTGAGTCAACCACAGTCAAATCACCATGGACTGAGGGGAGCAGTGACCTACCAACTGGGATAAGTGATCTCTTTATTACATACATGCTCTCTTCCCACAGCTCCTTGTGATTCCTATGATGAATTCATGTAATATCCAAGAACTACATCTGGCTGCTTCAACATCTGGGTTGTGTCATTGATTCATGAACTCCATTCCCTGAACATTTTTGATGATCTATTCAGTAATATATGTATATATAATGTACTTATTACATGCAGAAATTCTCATGGCTGACCTGGGTGTCTCTGTTTCACCATACTAACTGTCTAGCTTTTATGTGTGTGTGAGTAATTAGTGTAATCTGTGTTAACATGGCTATGATAGTATACTATCATAACCGGGGGGGGGGGGCTACCTTTTTAAAGTAGTGGGGGTGTCCAGCCAAATGTGCCTAGGAATATTATATATTTTGTAGTGCCAAAGCTTGAGTTGCCCTACTCCTGAAATAAGTTGAGCGTATATTGGCCACGGGATATCCCTTAGACCAGTACGAGCCAACGACTCAACATTATTATTTCAGAGTGCTGTTGGTTCTTAAGGAGAAATCCTTAAATCAGGCACGTGACAGGAGCAGTATGGGACAATGCCCCAGTAGCTAACAGTCTCCTTGTCAGCTAGAATCTCTCGGGTTTGATTCTGCATCTGAAAAGATTTTTTGAATTGCTTTGGCTACAGCTCGACTGTGCTTAAATTGGGCACCAGGAAATAACCTGGTAAGGCAAGGCGATCGGCGTGGTGCAGTTCAGTTTATAAATATATACAAGTATACCTGCATATGCCCTATTCGCTAATGACATAACAAGATTATAGTTTCAATGAGTGTTTTCATGCCTTAGTTGACAGGAAATAATTCACAAGACAAAACTTATAGAAATGAAAGAACGGGACAGCGAACGAATGAACAAACGAACGAACCAGCTTTATTTTTATAGTGTTACAAAAGGTAAAGAACACTACTGATACAGTGTGTGTCAATTCTGCTTCACTGATACAAAATTGTGCATTAGAATTAAACCAACTAAATTCTCTTGTTGTTACGACGAATGATCTGAAGGCATCTTCACACCATGTGACATTCAAAGTAATTAACGGAGAACCATGTCTTTTTGCCTCCAGACACAATCTAATACTCGTCTGCCTTTGTCAAAGTTTGATTTACACGCACGTTATTCATTGGTCACGGATGCAGTCCCTCAAGAAATTATAATACAAGTGATTCTGGTAACAAGATGAACTGTTGCCACCAGAAGCAAACCATTAGGAATGAAACCTTTACCACACACAGAACAATATGAGGTTCTTTTGTAATAAGCCACCCCAGATGAAGTCACGGGGACAAAACAATATTTTATAGGTTGGTAAGACCTGGTTCCCCGGCTTTGTTGTGCTTTTATCTACCCTAAAGCCCGGCTCTCTAGCGTAGTTGGCTAAACCGGATTGCGCCGAGACCGGGTGACGAACTCCTTGTGGTCCGGGTTCAATCCCGGGGGAAGGCAGGAAAGCCACATTTCCTTCCAGATTTACTGTATTTACAACGGCCGTAATGCTTTACGGCCTTAGTGCTGACAACATAGAACGATTGGTTTTGTTGAAAGCTAATGCTGCTTTTCTGCATTAACTAAGCTGTCAGTGACAATTTCCAAGTTTAGTTACTTGTTATAATACTTAGGATTATTTTATTCCTAGTTATTAGTTACCACAGACTGACTGAAGGATGCAAAACATTAAATATTTTTTAATGTTAACTATTCTGTACGAAAACTAACTAGACATGGAAAGAATATAATAAACTGCGGCCACATCCAAGTCGATAATATGAAAATCAAACGAACGGAAACACATAAGTACTTGGGTGCAAACTTCAACTGCTCTAATATGCTGAGAAAAGAAATAAAATCTAGAATACAATCTATAAATAAAGTATACTATGCACTTCAACATCTGCTGAAGTTAAAGTGTCTGTCTCGCAACACCAAGATCAAAATATATAAAACGTTGATAAGAACAGTCGTGTTATATGGCTCTGAAACTTAAAGCACAAATGAAAGAGACGAGGCCTTATTACAGGTTTTCGAAAACATTAAGACGACAAATCTTTGGACCCATCAAACATTCTAACAACGGGAAATGGAGAGTAAGAAGCAACGACGTAACACCTAATCTGTTTAAATCACCATTGATCACTGGCATCATGAGAGCTAACAGACTAAAATGTTTGGGGCACATTGAAAGTATGTCAGATCACAGAGAAGTAAAGTAAAACCTGTATACACCTGAAAGAGGAATGGCGTAGACCACGAGTCAGACAAAAAAAGAAGTTCGAGAGATAATGTCCAGCCAGACCTGCAGACAACTGATGTCACAAATTGTGGAGAGAAGGCCAGTCAGAGAGATGAATTGAGACGAGTGATATCTGCAGCAGTGAACCTCAAGGGCTCAGAATGCTACAGAAGATGACTATTCTGTGCCACTTTATGTGAAGTAAAAGTTCAGCGTACATTTGGCATTATAAATTTATTTTTTATTTTTTCAAAGATATAATTTATACAATATACACTATTCGTATTCGTATTCGGCCGAATAGTTGGTCCCGTTTTTTTTTTGTATTCGGCCGAATAGTGAAAATAACTATTCGGTACAGTTCTCGTTGCTAAACGGACTGCAGTTAGTAACCTAAGAGTTGATTTAGGTTCTCAATAGACAAACTCGCACACACACGCGAACAAACTAAATTAACCTCCTTTACTAGTTACATATTCAGCTGACACTAGGTAAAGATGTTTTATATTTCACAGAAGTCATAGTTTGTCATAGATGGCTCGCCATGTGGTCTTGCCATCGACAGGACACGATTTCTGTGCGTAACGGTTATAGATTAACTCATTAGTAGTCGGCTGGAATATTTCCACTGGGGACAGAATACAATTTGCAACAAATTGAAGAATAAATAGAAGTGTTGAGAGAGTGATCTGAGTCCAGACAGACCAAACGAAAGCAATATGAGCCACTGTGGGTATATCATAACCCTACTGTGCTTATATGTGACAAAAACCTTGCAGTCAATTTTTTTCATTTCTGTTTTATCCTGTGAATTTTCTTTTTCTTTTACGATATCGTGGATGGAATCCAGTCCAGCACCTTTGACCTTTCTCCTCAAAGTTCGTTTTAAGGTTTCTTTTAAACATCCTCGATTCCTCCAACCATTTGACTTCCATTTCAGTAGCTGTTGAACGGTAATCTGCTCTCTTCTCCTCTGTATGATATATAGCCATTTTCAAGGATTTTGTTTTCTTTAATTGATACAAGGGGTTGCCTAGCCTGGACGTGTCTTTTATTTTCTCACTTACCCACACACACACACAAACACACACACAAACACACACACACAAACACACACAAACACAAACCCACTTTTATGTGTTCAAATGTATGTGTGTGTCTATATACACACACACACAAACACGCAAACACACACACACACATATATATATAAATATATATAAATATATATATATATATAAATGTATATATATATATATATATATATATATATATATATATATATATATATATATATATATGCATTGGATTTCTGCATACACATTGGTGTGTGATCAGTCCCCATTACTGGATAGATTTTTTGTATTCCTGACAGGACGGCTTCAATTTTACACTATCTATCTAGCTAGACGCTCGCCGCGGATCGGAATTTATGAAAAACAACAGGAAATGAAGGGAACTGGCCACCGAACCTCATATGTGGTTTATTTAAACACTTTTAAGGCCTAAAACTTGATATCCTCAAATAGGTATCTGCCAATGGACTAAATTGTTTGCCTAACATTTTTAAATCTCACGTTTACTGTCCAAGTCGACGTCTGAGGTAGGTGTTGCGAACACACCGTAATGCCGGCCTGCCGAGTTCGATCCCAGCTGAGGACGGTTTGTCTTATGTTGGTTTCGACAGTGGTACCCAGAGCTAACCTTTCAGAAACAGTGGAAAACTACTGAACGTACAATTTGCTAAGAAAAACAACAACAGCCAAAAAAAGCTGCGGTTGGTTCTACAACGTCCTGTACAGTAAAAGCAAGTAACTTTAACTTTACTTTCCAAAGTTAGTTGTTAGTCCACAGATGATCTTCATTTCACATCAATGCATTCAGTCCCTAAGTGCTAGGATCCCTTCATCAGCAAATCCAACATTCTGTAGCTCCTGACGACACCAGTTCTGGGTTGGTTTATAATTATTACTCTTTGGCTTCCTGTATAAGTGCTCTTGTCTAGTCCCACCACTTTTAACTTGAGACCTGGTCACTGTTGCAGGTTTACAGTCATCGCTTGGTTCTCATAAATGTCCTAGTTCATCAACCAGTCTCGTAAAGGCACTGGGCAACATAGGGACTCGGGCGTCTTTAGCCCAATTCAAATACAATTATTTGAGGAGGTGGGCGGGGAAGGGGGTGGGGGGGGCCACGTAATACTAATTGGGAAAGGGGAGGAGGCGATAATCCCCCGCCAAATCCCAGAAAATTTGCAAGAATGGGCTAAGTGAGCCTCCTAACAATGTACAGATGTCTTCTTTTTTTTTTTTTTTTTAGTGTATATAAATTTCCTTTTATTTAAGAAAAAAATTTTGTTTACTTGCAATTAAGCCCATAATAATAGTAACGTTTATAATGTTGTGCACCTAAACAAGGTTTTTTGTACACTTAAACTAGGCTTATGTTTCTTGAGCCCCGCCCACTAGAATATTTTACAGCGGTTGTAGCCTGCCAACCCAAATCACCCAACCCACCCACCCTCCCCCATCACAAGATTTCTTGGTGATGGCACGTCTATAATCGTCCTCCCTCCATCATTGCCTCATCTGCACGCATAACAGCTTTTTCATGTCATTGTATATCTACGTACCCCGGCATCAAAATACAACTGATTTTAGTCAGCCGTGACTGCCTTAGAGACCCTAACCACTGACTTTGGGCCCAGCCCATTGCTACCTTCCTGAGCATACTACAAGACGAGGATGTACGTAGAGAGCCATTAATTCGTTCTATGACCGTCTGATTTGGCTAATAACATTTCGGGAAGATACTGTTGTGGTTTTCTCTTAACTTTCACATTAACCCGCGGGTGGTCTTTGATGACGACTTGCAGTGAACCTGATATGTTAGTGCTCCGCTCTGCATAGATTTTTCACCCTTTTATATTAGTCAACATAAATGCATCTTATATTGCTTCTTCTTCTTCTTTTCTCTACACCTGGAATGCCTCCTGCGTCAGGGAGGGAAGAGATCTATTCGCTTTATATAAAGCACTTTTCTTCTGTCCATATTCTGCGCGGTCGATTGTGTATGTATAGCAATGCTCTCTGTGGGGCCCTGTCTAATGCCAATTTTGTTACATGGCCAAACCATTTGATTTGTTGTCTGCCTATAAAGTTCAGTACTGGTACTGTGCTGAATCTCCTCCAATATCGCCCTTCCTAAGTTGATCTTCCCTCGTTACACTTAGCGTAGTACGTAAACACTTAATCTTTGTCGTGACTATTTTTCCTTCTGTCTTCTGAAGACAGTATCCATGTTTGACATTGATAGCACAGTGTTGGTAAGAAACTTGTATTGTATAGTGTTCTTTTGGTGTTGATATTCACGTGCTTGCATTTTAAAATTGGTTCTATTTGGCCCAAAGCTTCATTGGCTTTATAGCATCTTTGTTAGATTTTTTATTAATTCTTCCGTCTTCGGAAAAAATGCTCCCTAGATATGTAAAATCCTTCGCCTGCTTTAACTGGCTCGTATTCATCAGTTTTGATATTGATGTGTTTCCTTTTCTGAAGAATGTCATCACTTCTGTTTTGTCTACGTTGATGATAATTAGATCCGGTTTCGTCCTTTTTAGGATGAAATTTTTTGTTATTTGAAGCCCAACCCTGGCTTTTGCAAGGGCCCGCAATATAGGCAGGCCATAAATATGGCCAATTGTCTGAACTAGGTTTCTGAGACCTCTCCACGGCGATCCTCATCCACATGGTGGCACTTTGTGTCATCGGGTGTTTGTCGCTTGTCTGATGTCCTGGTGCGGTGGAAAGTTTGTCAGTCTGTCTACGTTGATCTTCACATCATAGTTGTTGCATTCTAAGTTGAATCTATTAATATGTTCTTGTAGTTGTACTGCTGTTGGTGCTATGACTGCTTGGTTATCGGCGAAAAGCAATTCATTTAGTAATTCTCCGATGTTGTCCACTTTGCTGATGCTAGCTGGTTTGCAAATTTGGTTGACTGTGATAAACAGCAGTGGTGATAAACGCACCCCTGTCTCATTACAGATCTAATGTGGAACTTTTTTTTAACATTCCTGTATTTCATCTAACCGTGCATTGACAGTCTAAGTATAAACTCTTGCACAGTGTAATAAGATGTTCGTTTACTCGGTAATCCTTATATTGGAGTAAACTTAATTTTAGTGTTGATGAAAAAAGTGTAATGCAGAATCTTGCATTGATATTGATAGAAAGCAACAGAGACAAAAAAGGAGAGCTAAATATGAGAAAAATAACTTCATCATCGTCATCATCCTCATCATCATCATCATCTCTTTTTTTACAATTACTTTTTCACTTTGATATGACAGTTTGAAAGGCTGCCACACAGCGACTCAAAGAACTACTATTCGCATGGGAATCAGACAAGCGCAAATACCAGAATCCCTTTCAGTCGTATAAAACAGTTATACTCGGACAGTTACGATCTAACAAGTGGGTGTGTACATCCCTTGAAGTAAAGTAAAACAATGACCGACATTAGATTCTCACAACGAATACCATCTTTACAATTTTTCTTCTTCTTTTTCTTTGCGCTTACCAACTGTAAACTCCGGCGGAAAGTTCTGGTTGTTCGTCCATTTCTCGATTGCAGTCCTTCTCTAAAGCCTAAGTGTTTACAGATCTGACTCATGTGTATGCAGACTGTTGGTTCCTTTCCTTTGAGGCAGATACACTCCGACTTCAAGGGAAGCGTCCAATTAGTCGACTCTTACGACATGCTTTTGGGAAGGCGGTGGGTCTGTTCTTGTTTTCCCTATAATAAGACCCCGGAATCCACACAAGGAGCTTTTACTATTTAAATGGTGTGAGAATGTGAGCAGAGAGTCGTCGTGGCAGAGCGGCTAGACGCGCACCGCGGATCGGAAGGTCGTGGGTTCGCTCCCTAGCGGAGCCAGACTTTTCTTTAAAAATGACCTTGGCTCCCAGGTCGACCCAGCCTTGAGTGGGTACCGGGTGCAGTCCCGGGAAGTAGAGGCGGTCGGACTGATGCTTACCACATCACCCATCTTGTGCCGTTGGCCTATAAAATATAGATCTAGCCCTATATGCCACATACACCTAAAGACGTAGAAAAGGGTCCTTTACTTAAGAACGTGAGCATGTGAACGCTGTCTAGCTTTTGATATTGTTAAATTTCGCAGCATGTCAGTGCCACAGTGACTATTTGGCGGCATACACCTCGGAGAATTCTATTCGGAGAATTCTATTCTATTTAGTCACAAACAAATGGAACAAATAACAGCAACTATTCCAAACAAATGTGAGCCGACCTGGCTTAGTGGCTAAACGCTTACCTCAGAGTTTGAAGCTTGTGAGTTAAAATCCCCCCGCAGCAGGAATTTATTTAATGACCATGGCTGCCACTTTGGTCCAGCCTTAAATATGTACCAGGTGAAGTCATGGGAAATAAAGGTCCCTGGCGTGATGTTGACTGACCATATCATCCATTGGGTGTCGACTGATATATAATATATATACCTAGCACTGTATGCACAATACTCGTAAAGGCTTGGAACATGGCCCTTGGCTTTTAGTAAAAGTAAAAGTTTTACTGATCTTCTATTCGAAGAAATATCTGATCCTACCGCCAGGCAGGTAGGCATGAATGCTCGCGCGCACACTCGCACACACAGACACGTGCCAACACACACACACACACACACACACACACACACACACACACACATATATATATATATATATATATATATATATATATATATATATACACCCACACACAGTCGCCTATAAATAATACAGGTACACATAAACATACACCTGTGTACCATTTTTGCTGAAATAATCAAAGAAACTTGGTTCTAATCTGGATTGTATTACATATGATAACAGAACAGATAGACAAACCACCGGAGATTTTTGTTATCTGACATCCATGCTAGACACGGAGAATACCAGAGACATGTGAGAACAATAACAACGGTGTGCGTTTGATTGTTTCAGCGTGAGCTGTGATGGATTTCTTTACCAAAGTCCGTCTGCGCACACATTGTGTGTCCGCGTGTGTGTGTATGTGCGTGTGTTGTGTGCGTATGTGTGTGTGTGTGTGTGTGCATGCGTTACATTATATGTATAGCCGCAACGTTCACGTTTTGTTTGTATTTGTTATATTGTGAAGCTTGCTCATATACCTTTCGTTCGGGTTTTTATTTTTTCTTTATATGTATATGTGCGTGTGTGCCGGCAGTCGCGTGTCTGTGCATGTGTGTGCGTGTACCTTGAACTTTGATTCATATTTCTACACTGGTGGGAGGAAGTTTATGTTAAAATAGTATTCCTTCTTCATCCTATTTTTCGTCCTCATCTTTTTCTTCTTCTTCTTCTTCTTCTTTTTTTTTCTTCTACTTCGTCTTCTGCTTCTTCTTCTTCTTCTTCTTCTTCTTCTTCTTTGCGTTCCCGAACTGAAAATCTCTTCTGAAATTTCTTCTTGTTTGTTCACATCTGGACTTCGATCTTCCCCTTCCCCTCTGACCTGGAACCCCTCCCTTTTGCTGTTATTCTTTCCAGTCAACGGTGGCGCTTGATATGGCCAAAGTATTTCGGTGTTCCCGCTTACCTGCGGATTCAAAGGTCGTAGGTTCAAATCTGCATGAAGCCAGATTTGTTCATAATAACTTTGGCTCCCAGATCCACTTAGCCTTAAATGAGTACCATGTAAAGTCCTGGGAAGTAAAGGGACCTTTACTTTTAACTTTTTATTTCAGTTTTTGAAACAAGATGCTGTTTACTAGCTAATCTTCCTTGATGTTCAGATCTTTAAGAATGTCAGTGTTTCTTTCTTTCTATTCTATGGTATACCTTTAATCTTTCTTTTGCATTTCAGCTCAAACGCCCATACTTTTCCCTTATTGACTGCGAAACAATGCAGAACTCACATCCGTATGTTGCTACAGGAAAGATGTATGCTCTCATAATTCCAACTTTGATTTTCTTGCTTGTGTTTAACTGTACATTTGTATGCCGTTTACCTTCCGTGACGCCGCGACGCATTAGAGGAGCAGAGAAAAGAAGAGGAGGATTTTGCATTGCTATGACCATCCTCCTTTTGACTTCTGTTGTACTATCTTCATTACTATTTGTGGAGCCTAGAAATTCAGTTTGTGACATTTGTAATCTCTTCATCAGGTATTGTTGTTGTTGTTTTTTTTTAAGTTACATGCAATATTTATTTACACTGTTGGAAAAGAGGACTGTGCCACATGCGAAGCGAAGTTTTGTAGTAGGGTTACCTATCTAGAATATCCAGTTTCGTCCTTTTTAGGATGACATTTTTTGTTATTTGAAGCCCCACCCTGGCTTTTGCCAGGGGCCGCAATATAGGCAGGCCATAAAATGGCCAATTGTCTGAACGCGGTTTCTGGGACATCTCCACGGTGATCCTCACCCACATGGTGGCTCTTTGTATCATCGGGTGTTTGTCGCTTGTGTGATGTCCTAGTGGGGTAGAAAGTCAGTCTGTCTGTCAGTAGGGTTGCCGCAAGTTATGAGCATATCATAATTGTAGCAAGTCTGGTCATTTTCAATATTTCCTATTATGTTTTCTGCATACATATTTTAAAAATATGTCTCTCCACCCGCCCCCCCCCCCCACCCCTTTTAACGCCTCACTCCCTTTTGCTCCTCGAACAACTTTGATGCTTCTCCAGCAACTCTGATGGCTGTTTGTTGTTCATGTTATTAACGTTTAATCAAATATACAGATATGCTGGAAACCTCATACATCTCGTGATATTACCAGTTTATGATGTTAGATACAATCGAACACCTTGATATAATAAGTATCATTTTTTAAATTTATTAGCAGTTCTTTTGCCCTCTGTTTTTCTTGCTATTTAACCTTTACTATGTTTCAGCCTGTCTCCCGTGCTTTTTCTTCAACTGTATCCACCTCAACTCGTAAAAAATATACCTAATAATGAGAATGTTCCTCTAAGGAGGACACTTGATCGCTTTCGTCCTATTTCTTTAGTTGCAATGTATGAGAGGTTGTGACATTTCTAATCATGACTACAGCATGTGAAACTGGCTAATCACTGAATACTAAGAGATAAGCTACTTCATTGCTCTAGATAAAGTTTCATTATTAACATTTTCTTGACTCCCAGGCCGACTTTTTCATACTTGTGTTGTCTAAATTGTGACCTTTTAGAAGGAAAAAAAAAAACGTTCGTTCGTTCATCGACTTATCTGTCCTGGTATTAATCTCTTCGTGTTGCTGTCTTGATCGCCCGCTGGTAGATTTAGTGTACAGACGGCTGTCTCCAGTCATTTGTTTTGTAGAATTAGTCGATTAGATTATGTCCCCTTCTATCAGATACCGAAATGTGAGCATTTGTTTCTTTGGCACGTTTAGCTCCAGCAAATTACTCAGAAAATAGAAAAAAACAGTTTTGACCTCACTGAGACAAAATGAGTGTGTCAGAACAATTTAAATGTTCACCTGACTGTTGCCTGATAAATACAAATGTGTACGCATAGTCTTTAACTAAAGAAGTAGCATTTAGTGGATCCAGTAAAAAACATCACAATACATTACTTGCGCACAATAATACTGAAGACGGATATCTGTGAAAATGACAACAAATATGAACAAATTGTGGCGAAAAAGCTCAGAGTAAAAGTGAGGAACTAATGTCCACATTCATAATCAAACGTCTGGGAGCCGCCGTGGTCTAGTGGCTAGACTCTCGCCTGCGGATCGAAAGATCGTGGATTTAGTTCCTAACAAGGACCGAATTTTTTTTTAAATGACATTGGCTCCTAGGTCGACCCAGCATTGAATGGTTACCAGGTGCAGGCCTGGGAAGTAAAAGCGGCTCGTGTGATGTTGACCACATCACCCACCAAGTGCCGTTTGGTCTATAAAGTATAGGTATAGCCCTATATACCCAATAATTCTGAAAGGTGTAGAAAAAAATCCTTTACATTTCTATAATCAAACGTACCGACTGAAGTTTTTATCAGTAACAAAAACATGGAAACGATTTCTTCGAGTTGAGAATTTTGACACTGATTTCAGTTCTTATCTATGCCGTATTTACAATTTGGGATGACTGCAGAGTGTTTGTTGATACTTCTTCTCGACATCCCCTTGTAGGTTGCAATTTTTAGTTATTTGAAAGCCCCACCCTGGCTTTTGCCGGGAGGCCCTAAACATAGCCCGGCCTAAAATATGGCCTAACGGCTGAACGGGGTTTCCGGGTCCTCTCCACGGGTGATCCTCATCAGCATAAAGGCGCTTTGTGTCATCAGGTGCTTATTGCTTGTGTGATGTCCTGGTGGGTTACAGCTTACATACATACTGCACACAGAGTGTTTTGGGGAATATTACGTTGTGAAGCACCAGTGTCTTCCAAGTCACCATTCTCGTACCACTGTCTTCAGGCGCCAGAATGTTTTTTTTTTTTTTTTGTTGTAAACACTGTCCACTCCGGGGGTCCAACCTTAGTACTTGACATCATGAAATTGTTAAACGGAGTCACAAGCTACAAAGTCGCGTGTCTAATCTCTCTATTTGTACTTAAATGTGTCTTCGTTACACAAGCAGCTCTCCTACGACATCTTATATCTGCTAGTATAATTTTCCACTCACTAATTAAAACCGTCCATCTTTGACACTGGTAGCATAATGTTAGTCAAAATATGTCTTAGTTGACTGGTTAATATATATATATATATATATATATATATATATATATATATATATATATATATATATATATATACTAGCTGTACCCGGCCACGCGTTGCTGTGGCATAGTTTAGCTAAATGGAAATGAAAGAAAATAGAAATCGCACGTGTCTAATACAATCATTGTCGGCTCAGATATAGAGATAGTCTTTGATCCCCGCACACCCCCCCCCCCACCACCACCACAAACTTAATTCACCTACTACTCTCTCCCTCATCAAAGGTTTTTGGAAAAGAAAGACAATGGAAATCGCACCTGTCTAATATAGTTAATGTCGCAATCATTATCTGCACAGATATAGAGATAGTCTGGTTTTCCAACTTTAGAACACGCACCTTATAATTGTGTCTTTATATTAGCACAGTAACAAAAATGGTTTACCCCTTCCCCTCCCCTCTTCCACCGACTACTGCTCTCTCCCTCTTCGAAGGATTTGAAAATCACTACCTGGCGATATTTTGTTGTTGCTGTAACTGACATTGACATTCCTGTCCATCTGGATTAAAATGGGGAGCAGGAATTGTAAAAGGTAGTTAATGGGGCTAGTGTAATATTTACCACATCATCCTTCAAGTACCAGTACAACTACTACCACGACCACCACCACAGTAGCTAAAAAAATGTCACTGCTATCTGTGTTACTATCGGAGTAGACAGAGAGTCGTGAGCCAGAAGATCTGGTTCCGCATGGCTAGTGCTGTCGCCACAGACTGGTCAGGTTAGGATGTATAATTTCACTTCCCGACAGAAGAACGCCATAACCTTACCAGCGGTCTTCACATGAGAGCACTATGGTGTAACAGCCCAACCACAACTATTACTGCTGCTGCTACTTTAAGTGGGTAAAGCAGTTACTGTGACTTAAACCTCTCTCAGTTAACAGTTTGCCCCCCCCCCCCTAAATTCACCGACAACTCTTTCCCTCATTGGAGTAGTTGGGAGAAAAAAAAAACACTTGAAAAGCAAATGAACACAGGGAAAAAACACCATAATTAGGAAATGAACGCCATGGTAAATAGCACAGCTTAAAATTCCAACGCATATGAAATAACTAAATCTAAATGAAGATAAATGGAAATCTATGAAATTTCAGCGTAACCATGCAATCGGAAAGTTTCAAAATGCAATCATAAGTATGCGAAAGGGTCAAATTTAATTATCAAATGGTTTACCCATTTACTTGTCTTTTTTTTTAAGTATTAAGGCAACATGGCTAGTGCTGTCACCACAACAGAGCAGATGAGGATATTATTTTAGTCCGGGGTAAAACAAAATTAACTACTGCGGATTCGAACCCTGGTCTCCCGCACAGGAACAATTCGACCAAGCAGCCACTTAATCGGATCAACGAAAAGAGAACTTTACTATTAGAAACGTATGTCCTTACTACTGTGTCCCGATTATAACACAACTCAAAACCGCAGGCAATTGTTTTTTTTCGTAGACAGATACTCCAGATATATTAATGAAACGGCACAACAATAGAAATCGCTCGTGTCTAACACGGTTAATGAAGTTAATGTAGCAGTCAATGTCCGCGCCGACGTCGAGATAGTCCTTGATGCCCCTGCCCCCCCCACCCCCCCCCCCCCCCCCCCCCCCCCCCCCCCCCCCCCCCCCCACCCCCCCCCCCCACCCCCCCCCCCCCCCCCCCCCCCTCTTGAAGGTTGTTTGAAAAAAAAAAGGAAATAGAAATCAAGTTTTATATGGTTATTGTGGCAAATATAGAGATAGTCTTGTTTGCTGTACCACGACCTACTCTATGTATTAGAGAAGGCGTGGGCTGCACGTAACTTGCATTCTGACTACAGCGCAGGCGCAATTACTAACGTGGCTATAATTAGAAATCACTAAAATTATAAATATTAGTTTCGAATATTATGTCTTAAATTGTGGTCACCTATCTCTAACAGTGACAGGTTGAATTTCAAACAATGATGGTTCAACATCCGGTATCAAAACAAACATATCCTAAAATTTTCAGCTAAATCGGTTCAGTAGTTTCCGAGTCTATAAGGGGCAAACAAACACACAAACATTGATTTATATATAATATATATATATGATTTATATATATATATATATATATATATATATATATATATATATATATATATATATATATATATATAGTCGGGATTTGTAATATATTTAAAAAAAGAGATAAAGTGGAAAGTTCGGAACAGTGGTAAACTTACCAAATAGAGCGAGGTGATGAAACAAAGATAACTAACTACCTTGATGATCTACGACATAATCAAATCACCAAGTCAAATCTGATTCGATTCCTGATTATGTATTAGTTTTAGATAGCGAGTTATGGCCGCCTACACTCATTATCACGGCATATGATGCTGACGAGTCGTGACAATGCAAAATAATCAGCTGACAAACAATAACACACATATGATATAGGTTAAGCCCTGATTAGGAGAAAGCTAAGGGGCTGCGTGGTCTCTAGGCATGGTGTCCGCCTCGAATGCTAATGGTCCGGGGTTCAATCTCCAAAAATTGATGGGATTTTTTCAGGTGGACTTGGACTTCAAGTAATTCCCCCCCCCCCCTTCTGGTCTCTGGGTAGTGAGATAAGACGCCCGTGTGCATTGCTGAGCACGTTAAAAATCCCTTAGCAGTTGGAAATTGAAAAGAGTAGATTAACTGCAAATATTTTGAGTTAAAAATGCTGAGATTCTTCAGATTCAGGCTTGAGTTAAAAGTAGAAAGGAGCACTTATGGGTTACACCTGTTTTATGATGTTAAAAGTAGAAGGGAGCACTTATGGGTTACACCTGTGTTATGATGTTAAAAGTAGAAGGGAGCACTTATGGGTTACACCTGTGATATGATGTTAAAAGTAGAAGGGAGCACTTATGGGTTACACCTGTGTTATGATGTTAAAAGTAGAAGGGAGCACTTATGGGTTACACCTGTGATATGATGTTAAAAGTAGAAGGGAGCACTTATGGGTTACACCTGTGTTGTGATGTTAAAAGTAGAAGAGAGCACTTATGGGTTACACTTGTGTTATGATGTTAAAAGTAGAAGGGAGCACTTATGGGTTACACCTGTGTTATGATGTTAAAAGTAGAAGGGAGCACTTATGGGTTACACCTGTGTTATGATGTTAAAAGTAGAATGGAGCACTTATAGGTTACTTACACCTGTGTTAAGATGTTAAAAGTAGAAGGAAACACTTATGGCTTACACCTGTGTTATGATGTTAAAAGTAGAGAGGAGCACTTATGGGTTACACCTGTGTTATGATGTTAAAAGTAGAAGGGAGCACTTATGGGTTACTTACACCTGTGTTATGATGTTAAAAGTAAAAGGGAGCACTTATGGGTTACTTACACCTGTGTTATGATGTTAAAAGTAGAAGGGAGCACTTATGGGTTACACCTGTGTTATGATGTTAAAAGTAGAAGGGAGCACTTATGGGTTACTTACACCTGTGTTATGATGTTAAAAGTAGAAGGGAGCACTTATGGGTTACACCTGTGTTATGATGTTGAAATTAGAAGGGAGCACTTATGGGTTACACCTGTGTTATGATGTTAAAAGTAGAAGGGAGCACTTATGAGTTACACCTGTGTTATGATGTTAAAAGTAAAAGGGAGCACTTATGGGTTACACCTGTGTTATGATGTTAAAAGTAGAAGGGAGCACTTAGGGGTTACACCTGTGTTATGATGTTAAAACTAGGGGGGAGCACTTATGGGTTACACCTGTGTTATGATGTTAAAAGTAGAAGGGAGCACTTATGGGTTACACCTGTGTTATGATATTAAAAGTAGAAGGGAGCACTTATGGGTTACACCTGTGTTATGATGTTAAAAGTAGAAGGGAGCACTTATGGGTTACACCTGTGTTATGATGTTAAAAGTAGAAGGGAGCACGTATGGGTTACACCTGTGTTATGATGTTAAAAGTAGAAGGGAGCACTTATGGGTTACACCTGTGTTATGATGTTAAAAGTACAAGGGAGCACTTATGGGTTATACCTGTGTTATGATGTTAAAATTAGAAGGGAGCACTTATGGGTTACACCTGTGTTATGATGTTAAAAGTAGAAGGGAGCACTTATGGGTTACACCTGTGTTATGATGTTAAAAGTAGAAGGGAGCACTTATGGGTTACACCTGTGTTATGATGTTAAAAGTAGAAGGGAGCACTTATGGGTTACACCTGTGTTATGATGTTAAAAGTAGAAGGGAGCACTTATGGGTTACACATGTGTTATGATGTTAAAAGTAGAAGGGAGCACTTATGGATTACACCTGTGTTATGATGTTAAAAGTAGAAGGGAGCACTTATGGTTTACACCTGTGTTATGATGTTAAAAGTAGAAGGGAGCACTTATGGGTTACACCTGTGTTATGATGTTAAAAGTAGAAGGGAGCACTTATGGGTTACACCTGTGTTATGATGTTGATCTTTCGAATTAACATAAACATAGGAGAAAACTAGAGAGCATCATGATTTAAGAAATGTTGGAAGGGGAAGATAATCAGGGAGTAGGCCTTAGGCTGGATATTGTGAGTGCCCTTTAGAAGCAAGTTAACAGTGCCGAGGCACAGATAGGTCATAGCGGTCAGAGGAGAATGGTACTGCGAGGAGTAACAAGGGGGTCTGGCCGACGCTTGACAGGGGATCCGCATGTCAGACTGTTTATCAGAACAGAAAAACGTCTTTATCAGAAAAGACTAAATCAATCAATCAATTAGGTGCCCTCTCAACAGTGAAGGTTGACTGCAGTAGATCTCCAACACGCTCTGTCTCTTGTCCTGGTTGGACACTCTCTCAGACTGCTGCCTGTCCGTCTATTGATGGTGTCCTTCCACTTGTATCGTTACCTACCTCTTGCTCTCTTGCCGTCGACCTTTCTTTCCAGTAGGGTTTTTAAAGCATGTTATTTCTTTCAATGTTGCCAAAGTATTTAAATTGTCTCTTTTTTTATTTATTTTAGTAATTCTCTTTTCATGTGTAGCCTTTCTAAAAACTCTGCATTGAACTGATTTTGTTTCTATGAAATACGACCTGTATACCCTTATCTCCAGAGACTCAACTTGATTTTCTAGTAGCTTGTTCATTGTCCATGCACTGCACCATATAGCAGGACTGAGAATACATAACATTTGACGATTTTCATTTTTAGTATATTGTTTATCTCTCTAGCTTTCAGTAACTTGCCCATCTTATTGAAGACAGTTTTAGTCATTCCTATTCTTTGTTTGATTTTTGTTTCGCTTTTTCCATCATCTGTTACTACATGTTATAGAAAGGAAAAACTTCTTAATTGTTATAACAGCTTTCCGTTTATTGTGATATTCACTGTTAGCTGCTCTTTTGCATTGTTAAATCCAATAGTTTTGGTTTTTCGAATATTAACTTCTAAACTATACTCTGAACTCCACCTGTTGACTTGATCAACTAGTTCTTGTAACTCCTGCTCGCTTGCTAATAGTAGCACAGTGTCATCTATTTATCTCGGATTGTTTTTTATTCTTCCGTTGATATAATTTCCAGGCAATTTCCAAGCCTGTTTAAAAATGTTTCTGCATATACGTTGAAAAGGCTTGGGGATAACATATATCCCTGACGTATTCCCCTTTTAACTCTCTCTCTCTCTCTCTCGCTGAGGTGAGGTGATGTTGTTGTGTCTAACTGTTGCTACTTGTTTCCAGTATAGGTTGCTAATAATTCTGATATCCTTTCCATCTAATCCTATACTTTGGAGGCATGCAATTAGCTTTTCGGGTTCTTAATTTATAACTTACCCCTGACGTCACGACTACGTCACGGGAGACATTCCCAATAAATGCTAGGGTTTTCAGGTTGTCGTTTCTCGCGATTTATCTACAACCAAGTTAAGGGTTAGGGTTAGGGTTAGGGTTAGAATACACTAGATAAACACTCAAAAAAAAAAGCACCACACAACAGCACACTTGCACCCCTTAAAATAATGGACTGTCAGGTCAGCTGTGGATTTCCCACGGGAATTTCGTGTTTGGGGTACGTTATAAATTAAGAACCGCTTTTCGTGTTGCATCCTGTTAAAAGCCTTCTTCTAATCTATGAAACATACATAAATACTTTTCTGGACTTCTATGACTTTTCAGTAAGCATCTTTAAACAGATTATGGCTTTCTTGGTGCCACTAATTTGGCCTAAATCCAAACTGTTCCACAGACACTTTGTTATTTTTTTTTTCTCTTGAATGATCTTGAGAAGTATTTTAGTTATATGGCTTATCAAGCTAATTTGTCTAGTCTTCACACTCAATGTCTTTTGACCTTTTGTGCAGTGTGATTAAAAAAGATGTTTTCAAATGCTTTGAAATGTAGCCAGTATTATAAATATCATTACACATTTCAGTGATGCTATCAGCGCCAAAGCTGGATAGTGATTTTAACAGATTTTTATCATCAATAACCGTCAGTGTTTAAAAGCAAATTATGTGCCGCTTCACAAAGAATACTGAATGCAGTGCACCAAAACTATTGTCTTTGAGAGCATTACGCAGTGATGACCTAGTCTCGTCACCTGGATCTACACACCTGGTCATGCTGGCTTAAAGGGAAATGAGCGAGCAAACCAACTGGCAAGTACTGCACTAAGGATTGCGGGAAGAAGCATGGACAGAGCAGATATCATCAACGCTGTACGGACTGGCCTAGTGGATAATGAGGAATCCCTGACACTAACACAATTGCTTGACAGGAAAGAAAAGCATGGTGAAGCACGTCTATGCGGTCTTCGAGGCCGAGATAGCAGACAATATAACCAACTTCTCATGGGAACAATTAGTAAAAGTACTTTGGAGTAGCTGCTGCATCGGATGACTGAGCACGCATGGGAATGCCCAGTGTGCAGTGACGTCGATTGTGATAACATAACATAACATAGTCTTGTCCATGGTACGACTGTAGTATTGTCTAAAAGTAGCGAGATTGTCCCTTTGAAAAAATGTCCACATAAATAAAAAAAATAGGACGTCAACAGTTATACAATTGTTAAATGCACTCGCTAACTTTAAAGCACGAGACAGAAGGGCTGTGGTACAACCATGTCACAAGGCATGAACTGTACAAGAATATCGGATCAGTGTCAGTGCAGCCAATGTTGTGACTGATAGTAAGTGCACCAAGTTTCTACCTCCTGACTAAATTACACTGATTAGTTTGTGATAACCAACGAACATCAACGTTCTCGTGATTGACACACTTGACTCTCTAATCAATGTCAGCGCATCAGTCCGACCTATTAGTATGATACTACTATTAAATATTTGTTGACATGAGCAGTATTAATTTAATTTTTTTTTAAGGAAATTAAATGAATTAGCAATATCTCGACATGTGACGAATGTATGTTATCTTTGAGGACATCATGTGTAACATCCTCTCAGCCATATAAATAAAGCAGCTACATAAGATCAGTTGTCTTTTATGTGTTCAATACCACAGACACTGAACGGAAAATCAACATCATCATGAAATTCATTGTAGTTTTGGCGATAGCTATAGCCGTCAGTGTCATCAATGTAGACGCCAGAAAAAACTGGGCCTTGCTTATTGCTGGCTCGGCTGGCTACGACAATTACAGGCACCAAGCTGATATCTGCCATGCTTACCAGATTGTGCACAAAGCTGGAATCCCCGATGAGCAGATAGTGGTTATGATGTACGATGATATTGCTGATAACACAGAAAACCCTGTGAAAGGCAACATTATCAACAAACCGGATGGCCCTAATGTGTATCCGGGTGTTCTCAAGGACTACACGGGCAAAGAGGTCACTGCCAAGACGTTCCTGTCTGTGCTCCAGGGAGATAAGGTTTGAGCCTTCACGTCTCTGTTGGTTTTGTATCAATGCCTTCTATTTTTTCCTGTAGTGACGTCGTTGGTTGTGATTTTATTCAATGTCTTCCGGTTAAAAAAAGGCTATTGTTTAAAACAAGACCATGATGTATATAGTTTTGTAGACTAAGGGGCACCTGATGATTGATTATACTCGCATATTTAACTGTTTGTGCTACCGCCAATAACATCATCATCATCTTCAAGTGGTTTGCTGGCTGGCATGGGTGATCATGCCTCTCCACAATTTACGACAACTATTTAACTGTGTTCCTATTTATTTCAGGGTGTTGTAGATGCATAATTATCGTAATAAGTACTCTTGTTTCTCTTTTTTTTTTTAATTAAAGTGAATCTAAATAATACCACCAACAGGTATTGCACACGTTTTACTGCCTGGCATATTTCATTGTGTTTCATCTATTTGTATAACCACAGGGATGCACCAATATATACTGGATTCTTCCTTGTGAAATACACACATCACATTATCTGTTGTTACAATGTCCATTACACTGAAAGAAGTATAAACATTTGGCAATATATTGTATGCATGCGCATTATTTAAATGTGCGTATTTAGTCAGCTGAGGAGGGCGTTTCTACTTTAACTTTCCCTCACGATTGACTATATTATTTATAAGAGGTCTACACGGGTATAAGAAACAATAATTTTGCTGACGCGGCAGTGAATAGACATAGTGACTTTGCAGGTTTACTCTTGCATTGACGTCGAACACTTTTTTGTTTTCTTTTTAAATCGAAACTACACTTTTGATTTATCAGTTTATCAGTGTAACTGTTCACCATTCTACAGATTTGTCTCGCATAATCTACATAAGTGCGATAAAATTTGGTCCGTATGTTGTCTTCGGTGTTAAGATATTACGCTTGAGACAAGCTCTCAGCAGGAAAGGGGGGAAAAATAGGGGAGTGAGATGAGGGGGGGGGGGTCCAACGGTTGTAATTTTCAAAGGGCGGGATTCAAGGAGGCCTAAGTATTTTTTAACTTCACAATTATTATTATTAATATTATTATTATGTTCTTAATGGCAGGGGAAAAAAAACCTCTGAGATGATTGATATGAAAAGAATAAACACGTACGTGTGTAGAGCACTTTTACGTGGTTTTGGCAACACTTGGCCCCTTGAATATTTTCTAATCAAAGTGCCTACCTTTCAAAACAATTATTAAAGGAGAGAGTGGGAAGAAATAGGGGTGAGTGATAGCTGAGATCCTACTAACAATACTGGGCCGGGAGGGGACAGGGCTCAAGTTACTTGAGCCCCTTTGGGTTCCGGACAAATACATAGCGGTTATCTACTTAGACACTGCATTGTTGCCTGAACTAGGCACGTTTATGTTTCTGTAAGTATCTCCTTGATGGAGTAAACGGGTTTTCCCAACCAAAGCTGAGGTTATATAAATATTTTAAAAGAGGCTGCGACGCGAAGACAAAGTATCACCAATATCAGAAAGAGGCAGTTTTAATGATAAGAGAAAAACTGGGACAGTGTGACAAGTAAAAAGAGTCATTGAAAGAGATCAGTAAAGATAAGCAAAGAAGATTATCCCCCGCTTTTTTTTTTCGCCATAGAGTGCAAGTCTGTCACCACACAAATAACCTGGCGCTAAGCTCTCTTGAGGCCTCCAGCTCCCTACCCCTTAATTATTTTGGAAGAAGCCCCCTGTCACCATCTATATAAATTTTCTTTAACTGTTTTGGTTATATTATTTCATATTATTTCATTTATAGTTTTATTTAATTGGCACTCAGCATATTATTAAAATTAATAATAATGAGTGGAATTTAAAAAAAAAATAATAACAATAGGCTATCCTCCGACTAACGGTCGGCAAAGATGGCGGCCGCAAAATATCCTTTCGAGCCACAGTCGCGTGACTTAATTTGCGGTTCTCCGGCGGTTTTCCAGCGACTTTCGCCACCACCACGTGTCACCCACGCCGCTAACGCGGCGTGGAATGGGGCTAAACTAGATGGCTAGGACCCATGAGCAGCAGCCGTGGTGTGCTCGTGACCAGTAGTGCGCAATTGACACGCGACTATGGCTTGAAAGGATATTTTGCGACCGCCGACCATTATTCAGAGGATAGCCTAACAATATACTTTTTTCTTTCTTACTTTCCTTTCTTTTTTCAGCTAGGTTATCATCAGCGTTAGGTGGCTTTTAGTACCAGTTTAATGTTGATTAACCAGTCCTCTGGTGTGCATAGTGTGCATCTAGTTTTTTGCTATGCCGATCGCAACTCCCATGTCTTTCATTCTGGGGAGCGACGTGGATTCACTGCCCTAAACGTCTTCTATCCTTTCTATTTCTAAAAATCCAATAATAATATCGGCATGATCCATAACACTATACTATGATAATTTAGGAAATTCCCAATCAACTTGTGCTTTCAGGACGGAATCTACAACCAGCTTGGTCGCAGTGGCAAGGTCATCAACTCCGGTCCTGACGATTACGTCTTCGTCTATTTTGCTGATCATGGCGCTCCAGGAATTTTGGGAATGCCAAACCCGCCATATTTGAAAGCCCGGGCCTTAAACGAAGCCCTGAAAAAATTGCATACAGATAAAAAGTTCGCTAAACTTGTCTTCTACGTGGAAGCTTGTGAGTCCGGGTCCGTCTTTGACAAGCTGTTGCCCAAAGACATCAATATCTACGTGACCACCGCGGCCAACCCGACCGAGTCCAGCTATGCTTGTTACCTTGACGAGAAACGTGGTACCTATCTGGGAGACGTTTTCAGGTAGAGTGATTTAACTCCTTCACCTGAGTTACTTATTCTCTTTCTATCATGAAAAATTATCCTTTACAGCAATAGTTTTCAACCTGAGAGGTGCAGTGAAGTTTATGAGGAAAGGGGTGTCGTCAAACCATTGTTTCATTGAGGGCGTTTGTACTTGTAATAATTTGCCATACTGATTTAAATCCTCTCCCCCTTTTCCCTTTCGAATTAACTCTGGGTACCTCGAAACCAGGCAGCTCGACAGCAAGTAACCAGTCCCTCGCACATTCAAGTATCGATGGAGCGTATGCTATTATAAAATAAGTCATAAATCTTTAACAGTGTCATATTTCTGGATCGATATCCAATATTCTAATATATATGTGAAACTGCAGGTAAAACTTAAATGTCAGGAAATTGATGTTGACTATCTCCGTAATGTCACTAAAAAAACAAGAAGAAACAGTGTTGGACTCAATACCAGCATTTGAGATAAAGTTGAACTAAGATCATGTCTGGAGTGTATTTACAGATTTAAAGACATAGAATGAAACAATGCAGCCATAATAGTGAGAATGCAGAAGGTCACTGTGGCGAAGTGGTCAAGCCGTTTACCTCGCGCTCAGAAGGTCGTGGGTTCGTTTCAGGCGGCGATGTTAAGTTCATAGGTGCAATATTTTGGGAGATCCCTGGCGATCATCGCCAAAGCGAAGAAGATCGTGCTCTGTGCGACGCTCTCGGCAGACAGCTAGCTGTTCTGCAGAGAGAGACTCGACCATATGGAATAAAAATTATTTGCAGCGAAGTAAATCTTCTCACCTTTACCTTTACCTTTAGTGAGAATGCAGCCAGACCAAACTGCTCGTTAGATTTTTTGTCCGAAAAATTCTGCAGGGAAGGCGAGGGGAAGACCAAGAAAGAAATCGATGAATTGTGTTGCTGAAACCTGCAAAGGAATTACCAAATTCATCACCCAAGCCATCCTGGAAATGCAAGACATACAGATAACCACGCCACTGGAAACAGTGAGATGACCAAAGAAAGAAGAAGAAGACTATTGACTATTTGTGACTCCCAATACAAACTTTTTTTTAAATTATTAATTTTTTTTTATTTTTTTTTTTGCGGAAGCGGAAAAACGGGGGAGGGGTGGTGGGGCGGGAGGTATCTTTAAAGAATGTTCTAATAGGTTTGCAAAGCCAAGCGTAACTGACTTTACTTTAAGGAAACTATTGTTGACTATTTGCGACTGCTGGCATAAACTATGTCACATTTCTCTGCCAGTGTCAAATTCTTGGAGAATATTGACGCCAGCGACATCCACACAGAGACACTGGAGGCACAGTTCAAGAAGATCAAAGAAGAAACTACGACAAGTCACGTGCAACAATATGGCGACCTCGCTATTGATGTGCTAACAGTGGACACGTTTATCGGAGACAACAAACAGGTGACATTTGAGGGGAATATTCTTTTTGTGTGTTTGTTCTTTTTTTTTTCTATGTTTTATTGTCTTTGTGCTGTTTACCTGTCTTGTCTCTTCCCCCTCCTCTCTCTCTCTATATATATATATATATATATATATATATATATATCTTCTCTCCCCCGCTCTATCTCTCTAACGCTCTCTCTCACTCTTTCTCTCTCTCTCCTCTCTCTCTTTCTCTCTCTCTTCCCCCCCCCCTCTCTCTCTCTCTCTCTCTCTCTCTCTCTTTCTCTTACTACCTACCTCTGCATATTTTATGTATTTTCCTGACTGTCTGTCCCCTCTACCTTTCCCCTGTTTTTTCTCCCCCTCTCTTCATCCACCTGTCGCTGTGTGTGTGTGCGTGTGTGTTTCGCTGGCTCGCTCGCTCTTGTTGTGTGTGTGTGTGTGTGTGTGTGTGTGTGCAAAATAGATATACAGAATAAGCCACATCTTTGCAGCATTGTGACATTGTCTGTAACATATTAGTTCAAAAACGTAGAAAATCAGTATAACGCTGGAGAAATGAGATATGAATCTATAATATAGTACCCTCTAATAGTATGGAATTTAGTCTTGAAAAATAGGACTGAGATGGTCCGCTAGCTTCATTAAACATATGTCAATTATTTTTCTAAAGAAATGTATAGTAGATGATGTGTAGAAGACCATATGACCCTAGTGGGTAGTTTGAATACCGAATACAAGGGCCAAAAGGGTTTAGTCAATATGTCTTCTTTTTTTACGGAAGTAGTATATTTTTGCTTCCGTGACTTCAGTGTAATCTCTGACATATGTCACGCTGAGCAGCGACTGGCCAAACGGTTCAGAACGTTGTGCTCTCATGTTAGAGACCCACGTTCGAATCGTTGGTATAAAGTTGTCAATATATTTCAGTCGGGCACACAAAATAAAATCCTAACAGACACCGTCAGTCGCTACAGCACTAGCCATGCAGCTATAAATCCTAAGGACCAAAAAACACTCCACCCCCTCCCCCAGCCCCTATTTCGTCTTCCCACCACCTACACAGTAAACGTGGCACACACAGACAGCAATAGCACAAGATAACATACACGTCAGGTTGGCGTCGTTGTCTTTGCCTATATTCATTCCGTCCAACCTGTGATAGTAGAACGTTCTCATGTGACCCGATAAAATACTGCCACGCAATCTTGTAGCGACCGCATCATTTCCACACTACAATGCTGCTGAATGAGATGCTGCATGCGACATTGTCGAGCCAGACGTAAAGACTATGTCAGTAATGAAACCCTAACAGAGAAATAATGATAATGTCACTGTAGCGCTTCGTCTTTCAGAAACAACGCTGGAGCTTCGTGTGTCAAATTTTCTAATATCTGGGTAGCAGCAGATTTCGTACTAGGAAACCAATTATATTTTATAACTGGACTTTAAACATAAAATGATGTCCACATGTCATACATCTCTGTGGCATACAGTTTAGTGACGCTGTTTGCAGAGTGGCAAGCTTCCCTTGAAAGGTCACAGGTAGTGAAAATACTTTAGATCTTTTTTCTATACAATGCCGGCGTAGTGGGTAATGAACAGGCAGGCAGACTGGCTGGATCTAACTAGACAGATGTTGTCAAGGCCCTTTGGGAACAAGCAACGGAATCAGTAGAGAAACAAGATTTATATGGCCTGGAGAGAATGTGGCACTTGGGTGTAACCAGAGGGTCTGGTCGACTCATTACACTCAGAGGAAAGGAAAGATTCACATATAACCAGATTGTGACCGGTACCATCGTATCGGAACTCTGCGCTGGCTGCTGAAGATGAGGATGGAGCACGCATGGATATGTTCCGAATGCTGTTATGCCAATGCTTGACTCAACTCAACTGGCTTAGAGCATTATGTGTTGACTGGGTAATTCTTGAAGGACGCGACATTGTCCCAAGCTTCATACTCCAATTTGTTTCTCTTTGATTTGAATATTTACCTAAAGTCTGCAGTAAGCTTCTTACACGGTGTGTTTTATTAACTAAACTAGACATTACACAAACTCACATACGTCAACGGTAACACTTGTTAGATTATTGGCATTCAGACAGTTCCATTCCTTCGAAGTCGGAGTGCATTTGCTTGAAAGACCCGGGGAATCAACAGTCTGCAAACAAATAAGTCGGGTGTGTAAAACTGACGGGCAAGCAAAACTCAAGTTCTGGATTAGGACTAAAGTCCAGAAGTGGACGAACGATCATAATTTTCCGCTCGAGTTTGCAGTCGGTTACCGCTACACGGATTGACAAAAGTTACATTGATTGACAAAAGTTACACTGATTGACAAAAGTTGCACGGATTGACAAAAGCTACTCGGATTGACAAAAGTTATACTGATTGGCAAAAGTTACACTGATTGAAAAAAGTTGAATGGATTGACAAAAGTTACACGGATTGACAAAAGCTACTCGGAATGACAAAAGCTACACAGATTGACAAAAGCTTCATGGACTAACAAAAGCTACACGAATTGATAACAGCCAGCGTCACCCATCTAGGACTCGATTACCTAAATCTTCCTCTTCACCATGCTAGACTAAACAGCGAAAAATTGTTCATAATAATACAAATTACTATTATTATTAATATTATTAATATTAAGACCAATGCAATATATTATAATAGGAACATCATCAAAAAATATAAAAGGAGGGAAATCGAATCAAACCAGATTCTGAAAATTACGTTTGCTCTGTTTTGGTTAAAGGGCCTGACGAGTTTAAATTGCGAACAGTTTATCATTACTGGTCGTCATATTGTCTGCAGCATTTAGAAAATGCCGCACAGTCCCAATGACAATGAAAATTATCTCCTTCTTTGCGTGTTGTGTGTGTGCGCTTATGCGTGTGTCTTTGAGTGGACTTCTATCGCATAAAGTAACTATGGTCCCTAATGCAATGAACATTCCTAAACTGAGTGCAATCAAAAGCGTATTAATGGGCCCCTAGGCAAAACAGTGCACCTGGCCCTGTCTACACGATCACTAGCAGAATAAGCGCCAAATTCTGGTCTGTGCATAGATTTTAAAATGCCCCTATATTCGATGGCATTTTTATAGCAGTATTAGTTCGCTCGTGAGATCTCAGGCGCGACTGTCCAACGTATTTCTGTTTTAAGACAACATTGCCATAATTCAAGAATCAAATCCACACTATATTCTGACTTTTAATTTATTTTACCTTCATAATTACCTGAAATTACCATGATTTTATTTCCAGGTAAATCAAAGTAGAAGTGATTTTCTGATAAGACCAAGTAGTTTGCCAATCAAAGATGCCATCCCAAGTGAAATGGTGGTGCTACAATCACTGAAACACAGACTTGCGGCTGCCCCAGCGAACTCGCTGCAGAAGATGGAGTTGGAAAAGAAGCTGTCGCAAACTCTAACTACCATGAAACAAACTCACAAACTCATCTGGGATATCGCCCGAACCGTGCACAGGTAAACGCTTATATCTGGGGAGGTCAATAAGTAAACTACACACATGGTTATGGGATGGCAGCAAAATGTAGTTGGTGGTTTCTAAAGGTGTCATTAGTACGAGCCTTGACGTATGCTACATCATCATTATGATCATATAGCAGGTCCTTTGCAGAACGTCGCTCTCATCATAGTCTGGCTGAAAGAAACTCGGTCTCTTGACAGTTCTCCTGCCTCATGCACTTTCACACTCAAGGAGTCACTTATATCCTGTGCCCATCTTCGTGTTGGTCTGCTCCTGCCCCTCCTACCTGGTACCATGCCTTCAGCTATATTTTTTTCTAATCTGTCGTGGCGCTTGATATGACCTAAATATTTCAGCTTTCGGGAAAGGATGCTGTTTATTAGCCAATCTTCCTTGATGTTCAGATCTTTTAAGATGTCAATATTTCTCATCTTCTTTGTCCAAGATACTCTGAGAATCTTTCTATAGCATTTAAGCTCAAAAGCCCCTATTCTCTTTCTTAAGGACTAAGAGATAGTCCACGACTCACATCCGTATGAAGCCACAGGGAAGATGCATGCTCTCAAAATTTTTGGCTTCTGTGATGAATTTCTTGGGATAGTAATGCTACATAGATGCTATTATTTATGGCCTCATATACTCCGTCTATCTATTGCTTGAGTGGTCGACTGCTTGTTCTGTATCCATTGTCTCTAAGTGACAGGGTTCTCTGTGGTGTATTATCTCGGGGTTGTCTTGAAACACATACGAACCATTTAATCTGTGCTCTGGTGATTTACTTTAGTCGGCGCTAAGGTCTAATTAATATTGGATGATAAAGCTAGAAATGTATATGAAATATGTTCTCGCAACTTGTATCTATATAAAGTAAAATTCCAGGTGTTCACTTTTGTCTTGTGTGTTTGTGTGTTCGAGTGCGCTTGTCTATTTTTATGATTTCCTCCACACCCGCGTTCAAGCCTGACTCTGAATTTTGCCAGTCTTTCTAATTTACTTCATTCATGGCTTAGTCAAATAATTTATAACACCTATCTGTGAAATTTTCTTAGTAAGTTTGTTCTATGTTATGAATTTCTTGCCATCCACATGTTAGGTACTGTGCTTTGTATTTGTTGTCTGTATTTGTGAACACAAGTTTGTCAGTGTCTCTATCTTGTCTCTGATCACACATATAATAACTGTGTCTAGTCAATTATATGTAATTCGACTTATCAATGTGTCTTATCTCTGAAGACAGCTGAAAACGAATGCATTTTTTGACCTTGTCTCTGCACACAATCGGCTCTGTGGTAAGTCGATGCAAACGCTTCGTAATGCAGAGATGCCAGGTTCGATCCCAGCTGCGGGCCATGCGCCTTGCGTTGCTTTCGACAGTGGTATCAAGATAGCCGAACGTCAAGAAAGCAATGGCAAACTACTGGATGTAAATGTGCCTAGAAAAATCACACAACAGCCAGGGGCTGTTGGGGTTAGTTCTGCAACGTCCTGTAAAGGATTCGCAACTAACCTATGCACACAACTGTTTGCGACAGAAGCTTCTCATCCATTCTCAACTTAGCTGATGGTCACTGTATCTGTCTTGTCTCCATACACAGCTGCTGGTCATTGTAAGTTGTGTGTGTTGACCAAAGGGAAAATGTTCGTCTATAATAAAGAGACTGATCGCACTAAAATATCCCACTTGGCGTGGTGTATTGTATCACAGAACTCGTAGACAATGTTAATGGTTACGACAGGACATGTTAGCTTGTTACGTGTGCCTGGCTTATGGTGGTGATGGGCTTATTGTCGTTGACATCTCTTTACTCTCCTGTTGGAACCTAATAGTCGTTGTGTCGTCTGAGGGTGCTCTTTTGTGTGACTGGATGAAGTCATACACCCTTGGTGCTCGGTATGATTCACCCCTAACAACGCAACTAACATTCTATCAATTTTGTTTCTATACACAACTGTTGGTCACTTTATCTGTTTTGTCTCTATTCACAGTGGTTTGCCAGAGAATACCGTGTACGATCTCAGCATGAAGGACCACAATGAAATCAACAATTGGGATTGCTATGAAACGGCTGTGGACACTTTGTTGGCATTCTGTCCTGGCCTGGACATTACCACCAATGATTTCGCTCTCAGGAAATTATACGCCTTGGTCAACCTATGCAACAACAACCCTCAGGACAAGGTCATCCGAGCTGTCGAAGCTGCTTCTGTTGTCAACCCTTTATGTTTGGCATAATATAAAAGTCAAACGTTTAGACTCAAATAAATTAGTTAGGAAAACGCAATAATGTTTTGATTTTATTTAAGATTTCAAGAGAATTGTTTCAGACATTATTACTTGATGCATGATCGGGTATTAACATATGGCTTTATTTTTTTATAGAACGAATACTAAAACTAGTGTGTGTGTTTATATATATATGTAAATAACCAATTAAAAAAAGGATCCCATTAGCTCTGTTTGGTTTAGAGTTGTGAATGATGACGCCAGAAAATATCCAGCCATTGATTTAAATTACCAAAAAGATTGAATGAATGAATTTAAATGGTGTGATTTAAAATATGTATATATATAAAATACTTGCCTGCCAGGGAGAGTTAAGTAAACTCGACACTATACGGAGGCTTGATTGAATCTTTCTCGCCACACAAAGGGGCATAAGAAGTGTAAGAATTGTATAAGAATATAGAGGACCCATGGGTTACAAGATTGTAAAAAATAAAATAAGTAGTGACAATTCTTTTTTTGTTTATAACGACATTATTCACTACTAATATATATATATATATATATATATATATATATATATATATATATATATATATATATATATATATATATATATATATATATATATATATATATATATATATATATATATATAAAATCAGGATAGTAAACTCACTCCACATAAAAACAATTTGGAAGGGCAAATAAAGGAGTCTAGGGAGTATCTGCCGATGTTGATATAGGCGGACATTTACAACTGACTTAACCAGCCTAAAATGCGTACGAGGAAATGTGCTGAGAAGTAAAGGAGACAAGCTTGGGATAACCACCTCTCCCATCAAAAGACCTATTGGTCTATAAAAGTATGGGACGATATGCCCAAAAGCGTCAATTACGGAAAAGGGGCCCTCTACTCTTACTTGCATTTTAAGTTCTGCTGTTGGGGTTGTCTCCCGTAGCTGAGCGAGAGATGTGGGTTTCTGTAGTTTTGGGAATAAATGAATCAAGAATTGACATCAATGCACTCAGGATTTTCACAAATGTGCTCCGTCTTACTATTCATCGAAGAGTCGACATGCTTATAGTACCAGCTGCAACCTAATTAAAGGTCCGCCTATGCCGCCCCAGCCCGAATGTTGAAGATCTTCTTCAATTCAGCCTCCCCTTCAATACCCCCACCCCTTTCTCTTCAACGTAACCAAACCCCCCCCCCCCATTTTTTTTAACATAACTATTTCAATTTATGCATTCTGTCTGATCTTGGAGTTACACTATTATTGTGGTTGGCGACTGTGGCTTAGCCGATGCTAACGCAGTTCACTTCTTGTTTCTTGGTTTTCTGCCTTTCTAACCCCCAATGGAGCATAGACCTTCAAGCAACTCATGCCAAGTAATTCTATCCTTTGGTATCGCATGCAGCTTTTATTTTAAATGTATCTGTTAACTTTTCCTTATTAAAAACTCAACATTTCATGTCTTTGTATGTTGCCATTTACTAAGTTATTAATTGTATGTGGTATTCCATAATGCCCATCGATTTCCAAAGAGAATTATGTTTAATGCTGTCGAAAGCTTTTTCTAAGAATCCAATACAACGTGATGAATTCAGTTCAATGCTTTGCTCGATTATTATACGTAATGGGGCTATCTGGTCAGTGAAAGATCTGTATGGCCGAAAACCTGCCTGTTCATCTCTTAGCGTTTAGCGCAATTCACTACTCATGGTAAACTTTTTTTTTTTTTTGATTCAGCTGCAGGTGATTTTAGAAATTGTGTGGAGCGCTGACCGAGCGTGGCGTCACTAACAAAACGTTTGTGGAAGGGGGGTGGGGTACGGGGGGCGCTTTCTGCTAAAATCCCTGCCCCCCCCCCCCTCCCCTTCCCCACATGTTCAAACGCCTTTGGTGTCAATTGTTGAAGTCTAAGTAAGGCGATGTTGATGGCATACTAGGTTAGTTGGGTATCCTTTACAGGACGTTGCAAAACCAACCCCAACGGCCCCTGGCTGTTTATGTTGTTTTTCTAGGCAAATTTACGTCAAGTAGTTTGCCATTGCTTTCTGGACGGTAGGCTTCTTTAATACCTCTGTCGAAACCAATACAAGGCGCATGGCCCGCAGCTGGGATCGAACCCGGCATCCCGATATTATGAAGTGTTCGCATCGACTTAGCCACAGAGCCGACTGATGGCACACTACTGAATGTAAAATTGTCTAGTAAAACTACAAGCTGTCAACAAACGCAGGGTTTAGCTTGTAACGTCTTGTGTAGCTAATCGCATTATAATTGTAAGAAGTTTGTAGGGTTAATACATCCCAGTGGTCAATAACCCACAGACAAGGATCACATAAACTTGTAATAATTTTTTTCAGATGTCTGCGTGAAAGGCAACACTTACTCCAACATTCTGCCTTGACAACTGTCATCGAAAAAAACATATTGAATAATTGTCTGGAAATGTGTTGGTTTAAATTCAGTTTGTTTCAGTATTGCATTTACTATAATCTCCCATTGATTGTAAGACTGCCTTCTGGGAAAAGTTTTAAATTATGGTCTAGTTCCATCTGAACTGTGCCTCATTTGGTATACAACTGTTCACTAGTATTAAATTACCTCTGTACTTCTGGGGTGGATTAAACAATAGCCCTATATGAGCTCGTTTGTCAGTACTTTGAGTCATGAAGGATTGTGCAAGAGATGCCCCAAAAGGAAGAGCCAGATTTTTTTAAAGGGATTATATCTTTGAAAAGGGTTCATCTCTATGTGATTTTATTTTTTAAATCTTTAAATAAACCATAACCCATGACTCATTTCTCATTTCTCAACTGCGCTAATTGTTTTAGTGTTACGTCTGACTGAATTAGTTCCCCTAGATTTGTAGGCACAGGCTGCTAATTGGTATTGATCGAAAATGAGCAGTAACATTTCACAGAGCTGTTTATATCTTCGTTACAAAGCAAACAGTGTCAATATATCTTTGCCCAAGCGGACACATGATACATTAGGTCTGGTTTCAGTGGTGTTGAAGAAAGTCTAGGTAATTTATTGGAGTTGATTCATTCATTTATTTCGGGACTTTAATGGGCCGAAATATTGCACAGTGCACACCAACTAAGGCTTCACTGGAAGCATTTACTATTGGCTTTGACATCTTTCAAGAATCTCCTAATTTTGGGGATTTTTTTCAGGTTCCTCTTTTTTGGGGTGAGGGGAGGGGGTGGAGGCGTTCAGACTTACCAGGAGAAGCCTTGATGGCAAAGCGGTCACGCCGATTGCCTTGCACCCAGAAGGTCGTGGGCTTTTTTCTTAGATGCCAGGTTAGTTTATGTGTGAAGTTTCTACGGTGATCCCTGGGGATCTTCTCTAGAATTCGGCGGCCTTGCTTTGTGTGACGCTCTTGACAGGCAGTGAGCTATACTAGAAAACTGGGACACGTGATAAGGGAAAAGCTTGTACCAGGAAGTCGATCGTCTCGACTTTAACTTGAACATAACTTTCAGAATAACAGGGATTTCCAAAAGTATTTTGTCTTATAGTTGCCCACTGATAGACTGCTGTTCGTACCCTTCTTCTTTCTTCTTTCGTCGTCTTACTGATACCAGGTTGTATCCCAGTGTCGTGGTTTTCTGTATTTGTCTTGCGCTTCTCGGGTGGCTTGGGTGATAGATTTGTTCATCGTTTTGCAGGTTTCAGCTACACTATTTATCCATCTCTTTCTCGTCTTCCTCTCAGATGTTCTACTGTAAAAAGTCTCATTTGCAGTCTGGTCTGGTAGTCTTAGTTTCAGCTTCATAGCAAACGGGTCACCCCATCTTTGCTCCGTTCCTGTGCCAACGAAAAACACACATAATGTTTATCACAGTCCTTTGTGGAAAGATTGACAGACTGCTGTCAGCATATCTAGCATACACACGCATTAAAGCATACGGTAGCCATCCTAAGGGCTAACACAAACAGTCCGACATTAGAAATGTAGTTCATCATTGATGGTAACAGAAGTCACCAACATCAGCAGTTGCCCACGCAATCAATTTTAACCACACACGGGCACCACAAACATTGCGACGACAGTCATCGCGTCATTTTCTGAATCTACAATTCACACCACCACGTTGTTCACAGTCGGAAAAAAATTCCAAATGAAATCTGCAGTTCACTGTCACGCCATGCACTCATCTCAGAAGCTGGGCGACGAAACTATATCCGGTCTACAAATGGAGCAAAAATGCATCGGACACCGTCCGGCAGAAGCAAAAAAGATTTGTCCTGGCTCCAAACAGTGCCCCTGTCTAGCGTCCATTTTGACCGGAAGTAGTGTTGGTAGTGTTGTTAGTGACCTTGCGGAGACAGCGCATTTCCATGTAGTTATTTTTTTTGTGGGGGGGGGGGGAGGGGGGGGGTTCTAGTGCCTTATTCATTGTCCATTTTGGTAGTGATAACATAAAGTAGTGATAAAGATGCTATTAATCATTTGCTGTTTTTCTGGAAGAGAGATATATAAGTGTCTATGCAGTGGGACTAATTGGTAGGTGACAGCATTTGCCTTCTGTACTCTGGCTTGTCTCTCTATCGAGACTGCCATTCTCGGTATATATGCTTCCTTGATATTTGAATTGTCATACTTGTTTGATTGTAGTACAGTTAACATGAACGTACACGATATTATGTTTCTTGCCTAACCTCATTACCTCAGTTTTCGCGATGTTTATTCTAATGTCATACTTTGTGCAGGCTTGATGTAAGGAGTCAGTATAGTGTTGTAAATTATGTTCTTGATGATAAATGTCTTCCCACATGCGTGGCGATTATGTTAGATTATCATAATCGACGAGACAGCACCTTAGACATTCGCCTAAGTGCCCAATTCTCCGATGTAGCATAACTCTCATGGTTATAATTTCCTATGCTAAGTTGGTCATATTATCTCATGTCTTGACCGCGGAAACAGTATAGGCGTACTTTTCCAGGCTTTACTCTCAGGTCATGTTTTTTAGTCAGTTTTAGAGACTTCTCATTATCCACCAGTCTAGTCCGTTCAAAGCTGACTAAATTAGCTCTGTCAAATAGATTTCAGCCCAACTGCCCTATCTCCGTAGCTGTATTTCTGTTATTCGTTCGTCTTCGACTTTTCCAGCCAGTTTAGTTGTATGAGTTCCATTTATAATGTGGCCAAATATTTGGCTTCTATGTTATTTTCTAGCAACTCTAAGATTATTTTTATATAATGCCTACAAAGGAATAAACATCCTTCTGCGCCAAAGTTCACATCTCACTCAGATACTTTCTTTGTGACGTATTCTTTAATGTGTCTTAGTCATAGTCCTTTTGAGAAAAAAAAAATTAAAAGGTCGACCACTTTCAGACTGCTGCTAGCTAGCCGAGGCTGCTAACAGTCTCCGCCTATATTTGTGGTCTGGGTTATTTGCGTCACTTTCGTGACTAAATTCTAGTATTTCTGTGCTTAATGCTTCCATCCGGTTCAGACCGCTTGTCCTCCACCCTGTTGTTACTTGTGCATGCCTTTCCACTTCTTACTTGTTGTTTCCTGTTCGTCTCCCTTTGATTTGGCCAGGCGTATTTCGTAGGAGATATTCTTTAATTATTCCGGTAGTCTCGTCATTTTCTGGTGTTTCACACAGTTTATGTAATATGTGAAGCATAAGTACAAATCTATTTCTATGTTTCTGGTAGTTTTATTAGAAAATCATCAAAGTATTAGAATAATTAAAAGCCTGTGACGAAGATCTGTTAGCTTATTATTTGTATGAAAGAATACAACCCACATTCTTTCAGCGTGCCAGGAAAAGAAATAGGCCACGACAAAGACAATTTTGAAGTGGTGGAGAGCCAGAGGGAGATGACGATAGAAGATATTTGACAGTTCAGCAGTTTGGCATTGGAAAACATCTGCATTGGAAATGCAAGGACGATTGAGTGTGAGTTTGTTTATTTGTGAGTGTGTGCGCGCGTGTGTGCGTGTGTGATAGACACATACATGCATACACAGAGATAGAGAGAGAGAGAGAGAAAAAAAGAGAGAGAGAGAGAGAGAGAGAGAGAGAGAGAGAGAGAGAGAGAGAGAGAGAGAGAGAGAGAGAGGCCTTTTAAGGTTGCTTAAGGATGTGAAATGTAAATGCTTCTAGAATAAACTAACTCAGTAACAACACAACCAAAATAAAACACGACACTGACCCTGGATGTAAATACGGCGTCCAAAAGTGCTCGGGGCAAGTGATACGCCATTTTTGTTGCGGCGTCTATTTTCTCACAGATGCTGAAATATCCCTGATTACTATGATTGCTGGCTAATGTTCCATAAGGGAGACACTGGGATGGCGGCGTGCAATCCATGATAAGGATAATGATTCGCACGGTCCGCTGCTAAAATCTAGGATGTTGTTTTGTGTTGAGATTATGCATAAATCTGTGTTTCGGTTTGATTTCATCTCTAGTTTTATTTTATGGTGCTAGTTTTCTTTCTTTTCTTTTTTTTTTTTTAATTTATTATTTTGTTTTTTTATATAATACATATTTTAAGGAGGAGATGCTGACCTAGTGGTTAGAACGATGTAGTTTCGTGCTAGAGACCCGGTTTTAAATCCATGTCAAGTTGATGCAAGGTTTGTGTGTATGTGAGTGTGTGTGAGTACGCGTGTGTGTGTCTAAGTCAAAAATAAAGTTCTTAACCTGCACATATTGCAGCGTACACCTGACTATGGGATTCCTATACATATTAAAGCATGTACTTATCTATGAGATTCCAGAGACATGTTGCAGCATACATCTAGCTATGGGATTCCTATACATATTGAAGCATAATCTAGCTATGAGATTCCAGAGACATATTGCAGCACATACCTAGCTATTGGATTCCAGAGACAAATTGCAGCATACATCTATCTATGGGATTCCAGAGACAAATTGCAACATACATCTATCTATGGGATTCCAGAGACAAATTGCAGCATACATCTATCTATGGGATTCCAGAGACAAATTGCAGCCTACAACTAGCCATAGGATTCCAGAGACAAATTGCAGCCTACACCTAGACAAAGGATTCCAGAGACATATTGCAGCCTACACCTAGACAAAGGATTCCAGAGACATATTGCAACCTACAACTAGACAAAGGATTCCAGAGACATATTGCAACCTACAACTAGACAAAGGATTCCAGAGACATATTGCAGCCTACAACTAGCCATAGGATTCCAGAGACATATTGCAGCCTACACCTAGACAAAGGATTCCAGAGACATATTGCAGCCTACACCTAGACAAAGGATTCCAGAGACATATTGCAGCCTACACCTAGACAAAGGATTCCAGAGACATATTGCAGCCTACAACTAGACATAGGATTCCAGAGACATATTGCAGCCTACACCTAGACAAAGGATTCCAGAAATTATCTGCTCCCCCTCCTGTCCTAAACAGCCCCATATAACTGGTCAAAGTTTAAACTCGAGAGGATCGGCTTTATTGCACTAGGTATTATTATCACCTATGGCTCAGTCTCTCTCTCTCTCTGCAAAGCTGAAGTGCACAGCCGTGGAGTACATTTATTGATTGAAGACCACATCTTTATTTAGTCTAGCTTGAATATTATTGTTGTTGATTGCTAGTACTGATTAGATTTATTGGTGTATAGGAAATATTTTTACCATCCCGTGAACTTTTGTGTTGCTTTTGACTTCATGTACATTGTAATTGATTTTTTTTCCATTGAAATTTAGTGTTGTAAACATACGGATAGTATCTAAGAAACAGTGATACTACAAATACGGTTAACTTAATTCAAAACATTACCATCCTACAAGCATCACATTGAATAATTTTATTTATTACCTGTCAATACTACATAATAAGTGAAATTATTTAATAATTTATTTGAAGTATTATTTATTGGTGATTATTCTGCCATAGCCGACTATCAGTGAATCAAGTATTTTTCAAACAGTTGAAATAATTTAAAAATTTATTTCATTTAATGACTGTTTAATTATACTCAATTTATACGCAGTCATTAAAAATTAAGACAATTTTTTTTAATGCAAATTTTTTCGTAAGGTGTAGTCGTCAAGTCTGAAACTTTGTAACCAACTACTGCGCTTTGCAGGTTGATTATCGTGAAACATTTAATCATTGTTCAACATTTAAACATTATTTCATTTATTATATTATTATAAAATACTTGATAATCCACAGCATAGATTCTAGTTGCTACAACTCCCAACTCTCTGTTATTACACAAACTTGTCAAATTCTTAGAAGTGCTACACTACTGACACTGTTGTTGCTGAAACTACTACTTTTACAAATGATGTATGCTTAACACTTTCCACACTTGTGATTACAAATCTTTATTGCCACAATCAAACAAACAGAATATAAAATGGTTAGATTCGTGTCAAATTATAGGAACATTTTAGATGTATGAAATCAAAATTGAAAATGTTTTTTGTTGTTGAATTTTTTAGGTGAATATGTTAATTTACATATTTTGTTGTCAAAAGCAGATGTACTTGTTGATAAAAGCCGTGTAATGTATGTGTATAAAAACGGAACCAAACTCAACTGACTGACTGAATTTCTACCCCACCAGGACATCACACAAGCGATAAACACCCGATGACACAAAGTGCCACCATGCGGATGAGGATCACCGTGGAGAGGTCTTAGAAACCGCGTTCAGACATTTGGCCATAATGATGACCTGCCTATATTGCGGCCCCTGGCAAAAGCCAGAGTGGGGCTTCAAAAAACAAAAACTAACGTCCTAAAGAGGACGTAAGGAATGTTATATATCCTCCCATACCAAACTCAACAAAGATACAAAACATTTGAACGAGAAGCATTAGCACTAGTTATTAGTTTGAAAACATTTTAAAGTTTTATTGGGACAAGAATTCACCATTTTGACAGATAACTTAGGATTAACAAAATTATTAACACTTTATGCTAATAGTAATCAAAGGGTATATAGATGGTCATTGTTAATATTACACTTCAGATTTAACATTGAACACATAAAAGGAACAGATAACCACTTACCAGATATCATGTCACGTTTGTAAACTAGTTTACAACTACTGATGTAACTAATGTGTAAATTGATGTTGTTATTTTATGCAAGGGTATAGACATATTAGATGAATGTAATGCTTTTGAATGAATGTGCTAGATGAAATTACAACTTAGAAAAAAAAAACCTGGTTTAATCAGTTATACTAGGGTGACTTAAAGTAAAGGGGAACAATATTCGGGTTAAAAATACACCTCACCAGAAAGTATTATGTAAACATTTATTGGTGTCCTAAATTGAATTTATGTAACATGAAATTTGAATATTTGTATTGATGAGACATGTTGTAGCTTCTGAAGACAAGGTAATTTTTAAATATTGTACCTTACATATTTCTATGTGATCCCCGTGAATTTCATTGGCCAGCAATTCTTTGTAATTCACGTGAAGTTCGTCTGTCAGCATTTCTCTACAATTCACGTGTTGTCCTAGTTACACTCAAAATATTCCACTCACATTTATTAACTGACGTCATTCCGTCTGGTGCATAACTTATATAGGAGAAAATGGGTTCACTAAAATGCACAATGCGCCTGAAGGTGTTGGAAAGGCTCATTTACTGTATTTACCTCTATGCCCAATTGCTTAAAGGTCTCGAAAAAGCTCATTTCCTTTTTTTTTTTTTTTTTTTGAGAGAGGCTTTGACCACTTCGTCAGGTAGACCCCCCAGTCCCCTAAAGTGTTAAATTCAAAGTCATCATTTTGGCTCATTTCTACATGAAACGCGTATCTTTTTATTTTTTATTTTTTAAATTTATGTGTATGCCTAATGCACCTGGAGGTGTGGAAAAGGTTCATTTACTGTATTTACCTACATGCCAAATGCGACTGAGGGTGTGGTTATGGCTAATTTCTTTATTTACCTACAAGGTCCGACAATTAAGTAATGAGACTGATTTTATTATGGCCAAGACAAAAATGCCATCTATGAAGCACAGCATAGAATCCAAAAAGGCAACATTCATCTATAATGGGGCAACTTTTCATAGCCGCTCGATAAGCAGACAACAAACAAGCCACCATTTTGTTGACATAGTCACAGGTGCATTGTTACTTAATTAGCACGGAGCGGAAAGCTCACATTAAATTCTTTTTAAAACTCAGGGAAATGGGCTTTTTAAACAGTTCAATTAATGCAATAGTCAATGGGGATAATTGTTTATCTTGTGCACAAATTTTCAGGTGGTATTCACGATTCAAAAATGGTGTGGAAATAATTACTAATACACTTAGACCTGGACGCCAAATCTCTATTCGTAATGATGAACTCATTGCAAAAGTCAGAGAACGGATACAAAAAGATCATTGTTTTACTTTTAGGATGATGGCAGATGAATCTGGTGTTAATAGAGAGACCTTTCATAACATTTTAGTTCAAGATTTTTTCAACAACAAAAAAGTTGCTTGCCGGTTTTTACCACATTCATTGTCTGAATACCAAAAACATCTGAGGGTTGAGTACCTAAGAGACATCATCGAAATAAGAAATTATAACCCAAAAACAACTGTGTGTTCTCAGCCCTTCACCCTATTCCTAAGATTTGTCTCCCTGTGATTATTTTATATTCCCGAAATTAAAGTTACGATTAAAAGGACGCTTATTTAACGATATTGATGATATCCAAAGGGCCGTAATATAGACTTTAGGGGCCATAACAACATAAGAACTGCAGACGTCGTTCTAGTGTTTGTTAGATCGTGCCACTTGTTGTATCAATGCATTAGGGGCCTACTTTGAATCAGATACAGGTTATATCTTCAACTGTTGATTTTTTTAATTTGTATGGAATTAGTCTCATTACTTAATTGTCTGACCTTGTATATGCCCTGTATATGTTTCTAAAGACAACGGTGGGTACACTGCATACAATCTTCAATATGGCGACAGCTCACCCCTATATTAACTCTATTCCTTACGTCCTTCTTAGGACGTTATTTTTTGTTATTTGAAGCCCCACTCTGGCTTTTGCCAGGGGCCGCAATATATGCAGGTCATTATTATGGCCAAATGTCTGAACGCGGTTTCTGGGACCTCTCTACGGTGATCCTCATCCGCATGGTAGCACTTTGTGTTATCGGGTGATTGTGGCTTGTGTGGTGTCCTGGTGGGGTAGAAAGTCGGTCGGTCGGTCACCCCAATATACTATCCCTTACGTCCTTTTTATGACGTAATTTATTGTTATTTGAAGCTCCACTCTGGCTTTTGCCGGGGGCTGCAATATAGGCAGGCCATCAATGTGGCCAATTGTCTGAACGCGGTTTCCACGGTGAACCTCATCCGCATGGTGGCACTTTGTGTCGTCGGGTGTTTATCGCTTGTGTGATGTCCTAGTAGGGTAGAAAGTCAGTAAGTCAGACCCCATTATATACTTACTTAGCATTCACCGTCCTTTTAAGGATTACATTTTTCGTTATTTGAAGCCCCACCCTGGCGCTTGTCGGGGGCCGCAATATAGCCTAATGGCTGAACGCGGTTTCTGGGACCTCTCCACGATAGTCCTCATCCACATGGTGGCACTTTGTGTCATCGGGTGTTTATCGCTTGTGTGATGTCCTGGTGAGGTAAAAGTAGATAGATACACCCTATTCCTAAATACATGGCCACCCGAGTCATTCAAAAGTATATATAGAGATATATTGTTTGTGGGTTGTTGTTTCCCCTAAGCATCCCTTTTAAGTTGCTGGTGTAGTATTAACGTGTGCGACGTGCATCAGTTCATGTCACAGAGCACTAAGCACTCAAATGTAGCGTCATCATCTTCTTTGTTTTGCAAAATTAGTTCACATTTAGCTTCCTACTCCGGTGTGCTAGCGACTGCAGCATGGCAACAGTGTATTGTCATGATTCTCTTCTCTGTTGAAAGAAAGAAAGAAAGATAGACAGAAAGAAAGAAAGAAAGAAAGAAAGAAAGAAAGAAAGAAAGAAAGAAAGAAAGAAAGAAAGAAAGAAAGAAAGAAAGAAAGAAAGAAAGAAAGAAAGAAAGAAAGAAAGAAAGAAAGAAAGAAAGAAAGAAAGAAAGAAAGAAAGAAAGAAAGAAAGAAAGAAAGAAAGAAAGAAAGAAAGACAGAAAGACAGAAAGAAAGACAGAAAGAAAGAAAGACAGAAGGAAAAAAAGAAACGGACTGCATGCCACACTAAACAGGTGGAGGGGTCCTGATATTATCAAAACTTTCTTCTGTATCTCCTTCGCTAAACCTTATATTCACTAACAACTTTGGAGCCTACATCACAACACACAATTAATAACAGCGCACAACCAAATTAACTAGACCAGGATGGGACTCAATTCCTTTATTGGAATAGATGGCGGCGCGGTGACGATTGTGCACAAGTCTGATCATCAAGGGGGTTGTGAAAGGGAAAGGATGTGTATAATGAATGCAAGTACTAGCTTTGAATTACAATCATCATTCAATATACGGCCCATCGTTCCCTCCTGGCGTGAGCCAGGCACATCAAGCATTGTCTCACGGGAACGTTGGCTCCAGTGTTGGCGATGATTAAAGATTCGATGCATGATCTCAAGTGTTCGTGTTTGTGTTTATTTACAAATGAGATATTAATATCAAACAAGATTAGTGATAACTTACAATGTATATATGGCAGTGTGTATGTGTCTGTTGCATCAGCATTATATTTATATACCATTCAGCATATTAACAACAGTAGAAATGATGTGTTGAATGATAAATGATATATAATAATATATTTAGAACACTAACGCCGAAATCTGGGAGCATGGGATCCCCAGGCACCGTCAGCCCTACTCCCCTCCGCCCCCGCCGCCACACTCGCCCCCCCCCCCGCCCCCCTCCTAAACGAATTATCGCCCTAGCCCTAAAAATGTTGAGGGGTTAGACCCTCAAACCCCCCCCCCCCTGCCCCCCCCCCCAATCACCACCACCATTTATAGACGCTTTCTTTTAAAGCTTTCAAAGCATTTATTTTATGCATTAAAGATTGTATATTACTTAAAATAAATAATTGTTGCCTAGTTTGTACATAATAATAATAATAATAATAATAATAATAATAATAATAATAATAATAATAATAATAATAATAATAATAGTCATAAAAATAAATATTCCAATGACAGAACCTCCGAGGCCTTGTTTGATTTAGCAATAACAATTAATATTATCTGCCGGGCCATGAAAGGTTGATCCGTAACCCGGCCTGCGACCGGACATAGTTCTCCACTCTGCGCAAAAACGGCAGCTCATCCTGATTGAGTTGACCGTCCCGTTTGAGTCGCGTATGGAGGAGAATCACATGTATAAGCTCGAGAAATACAGTGATTTAGCAGCCGGTCTGAGGAGAAACGAGGCGTACACGGTAAGGGTATTTGCCGTCGAAGTGGGAGCGAGAGGCCTCGTTTCCACTTCGCTCCACAATGTGGTTAAAGAACTAGGATTGCGCGGTAATGAACGGAAACGAACACTCAAAAAACTGGGAGAGGTAGCCGAAAGGGCCTCTAGCTGGCTTTGGACGCAACGCAACAACGTAGGGGACGGGCCTCGGTGAGCTGGTCCGGGTGTCTAGTGGAAAAGGGTTTCTCACCCCTTTGAAAGTCCATCATGTCCGAATTGTCTGCCAGTGTTCCTCTGCCAACTGCTAATAGAAGTCCAACATGTGTCCGGTAAACCAAACGTAAGCTTGTCGCTCGGTCGTCCAGGCATGCTGACTGCTTTAATTAGGCTGCCGTGGCGACTTCTTATCTCACAGTACCTTCTGCGAAACCACCAAGTCGTCTTGTCTCTGGCCAAAAGAAAAACACCATCCGGTAATTCCGTGCAGCAGGGTACCAGCCCTGAGCTTCATGAACTCAGGTGGGCCCACCTCCGAATGCGTCTAGGAATCGTGGGCCGAAACGCGTGTCGACGAGGATAATTTCTACTGATTACTGGTAGATCCCTGCTGTACTTGCTCCCTGTGAGTTTATTCCTATTAATATTGTTATTGCGGAATGTAACAAGACTTGAGAGGCCCTCCCCCGCCCCTATAAAATTATTAGACGGGAGTGGTGGGTTGAGCACCAAAGTTACAGATTCCCTCAGTCAACTTACATAAAAATGTTTGGAAACCTCCTTTGATTAGTGGGATAAGGGCGCGTGACAAGTTTATGGGTATAATTGTTTATCTGGTGCACAAATTGAGATTTTCAGATGGTATTAGCGTTTTAAAAGCGGTGTAGAAATGATTACTAGTGCACCTAGACCTGGACACCTAATTTCTGTTCGTAATGATGAGCTCATTGCAAAAGTCAGAGAACGGATACAAGAAGATCATTGTTTAACTGTGAGGATGATGGCAGATGAATCTGGTGTTAATAGAGAAACCATTAGTAACATTTTAGTGCAAGAATTTGGCAAGAAAAAAGCTGCTTGACGGTTTGTACTACAATCGTTGTCTGATGACCAAAAAACATCCGCGGGTTGCGTACCCACGAGACATCATCACAAAAGGAATTTTTGGCCACAAAAGAAGTGTGTGTTCTCAACCATCCATCCTATCCATCAGTTTTGTCTCCCTGTGATTATTTTCAATTCCCAAAAATTAACGTTACCATTAAAAGGACACTTCTTTGACGATATTGATGACATCCAAAGGGCCTTAACATCGACTTAACATCGTTCCAGTGTTTGTTAGATCGTGCTACTCACTGTATCAATGCACAAGAGACTTAATTTGAATAAAATACAGGTTATATCTTCACCTGTTTATTTTTATTTTCTTTGGAATTAGTCTAGTTCCTTAATTGTCGGACCTTGTATGGCCCCAGTATACCATGGGTGCACATGTCAGTTACAGATGGATGTATATATGGTTCCAGTAGCACACTGGTGCACGTGGCAGTTATATTCGGATGTACATATGGTTCCAATAGCGCACATTTCACTTATATTCGAATGTACAAATGGCTCTAGTAGATCACGGGTGTATATATCGTTACAGTTGGATGTACATATGGTTCCAGTAACACACTGGTGCACATGTCAGTTATAGTCGGATGTGCATATGTATGTGTGTATATATGTATGTATGTCTGTATGTATGTATGTATGTATGTATGTATGTATGTATGTATGTATGTATGTATGTATGTATGTATGTATGTATGTATGTATGTATGTATGTATGTATGTATGTATGTATGTATGTATGTATGTATGTATGTATGTATGTATGTATGTATGTATGTATGTATGTATGTATGTATGTATGTATGTATGTATGTATGTATGTATGTATGTATGTATGTATGTATGTATGTATGTATGTATGTATGTATGTATGTATGTATGTATGTATGTACGTACGTACGTACGTACGTAGTACGTACGTACGTACGTACGTATGTATGTATGTATGTATGTATGTATGTATGTATGTATGTATGTATGTATGTATGTATGTATGTATGTATGTATGTATGTATGTATGTATGTATGTATGTATGTATGTATGTATGTATGTATGTATGTATGTATGTATGTATGTATGTATGTATGTATGTATGTATGTATGTATGTATGTATGTATGTATGTATGTATGTATGTATGTATGTATGTATGTATGTATGTATGTATGCATGTATGTATGCATGTATGTGTGTGTGTCTGTCTGTCTGTCTGTCTGGTAGTCTGGTAGTCTTAGTTTCAGCTTCATAGCAAACGGGTTGCCCCATCTTTGCTCCGCTCCTGTGCCAGCGAAAAACACTCAGAATGTCTATCACAGTCCCTTGTGGAAAGATTGACAGACTGCTGTCTCAGCATATCTAGCATACACTCGCATTAAAGCATATGGTAGCCATCCGAAGTGCTAACACAAACAGTCCAACATTAGAAATGCAGTTCATCATTGATGATAGCAGAACTTGTCGTCAACAGATCAGCAGTTGTCCGCGTGATCAATTTTAATACGGGTCCAGCAAGCATTGAACGACAGGCATCGCGCCATTTTCTGAATCTACAATTCACACCACCACGTTGGTCACAGTCGAAAAAAACATTCCAAATGCAATCCGCAGCTCACAGGGTCACGCCATGCATTCAACTCAGAAGCTGGGCGACGAAACTATATCCAGTCTACAAATGGAGCAAAAATGCATCGGCCACCGTCCGGCAGAAGCAAAAAATTTGCCTCTATTCCGAACGGCGCCGCTGTCTAGTGTCCATTTTAACCGGAAGTGCTCTGTCTGTCTGTATGTATGTATGTATGTATGTATGTATGTATACATCTATGTTTTGTCTTTATGTATTTATATATGTAAATTTGTGTGTATGTGGGCTCGTGAGTGTGTTCGTGTGTCTAGTAAACCACTTATGTTCTAGTTTGTGTAATTATATTTATGTATATACACACACACACAATTGTCTTTCTGTTCTTATGGTAATATTTAACAGCGTTGTGCGAACCACTCTCATGCCTGTGACAACACTACAATATCCCAGTCCACGCTGTGCATATTTAACTAACATATAAATTAGTCACATACAAAAACAGCTCTCCGTGACAGTGTTTTCTGAAAGTGTTTTTGTCACATTATACGTTAGCTGTCAGGAAGTAACCAGCCTGTCTGCCGGGTCTGTTAAAAAATGAACAACAAAAGCGATAAAACAAAGTCAGCATTATGAGGCAGTCGTAAAATTGTTGAAATCAATCACATCTGATTGCTGGCTATGAGTTAAAGTATCCCAAGGGACTTCATAGGAAAAGGTTTGTTAGGATAGAATTGCTCACTAAAATTTCCAGTTTGGAATTTTCAAACAGAACAATCATCATAAATGTTCGATGAGAGAATGGGAGAGACAAAAAGTAGCAGAAAGGGCGAGTAAAAGAGAGAGCAAGATACCGGCGAAAAGAGATCGTGAGGAAATATACAGAGTGATATGGAGAGAGAGAGAGAGAGAGAGAGAGAGAGAGAGAGAGAGAGAGAGAGAGTCGGTCAAACAGAATTTTGCCTGGGGTAGGTAGTCAGACGAGAAAAGTGTAGAACGAGGCAGACAGAGCAAGTAGAACCAGACAGACTGACAGACAGACAGATTTAAAAAAAACTGAAAGACCACTGGATAGAAAGACGGGTAGACACGTGTAGACAACTAGACGGACAGAAAAGAGACACTTGGAAGCATATAAACAATGAGGTTACAAAATAGGAAGAAAGGTAAGAAAGGGTAGACGAAAAAAATATTATTTCAATCATATTCTGATTTGATAGATACATAATATAGGAAATCGAATATTTAAATAAGTAAATAAAGCCACTTATATAAATTAAAATTTTCTTGTAAATAAATGAAACCACTTACATGAAAAAATCTCTTTTCATAACTAGATAAAGCCAAATATAGGATATCAAATCTTTTTATAAGTAGATGAAAACACTTATAGGAAAACAAATCTTCTTTCAAGTAGATGAAGACAGTTATATGAAATGAAACCTTTTATAAGTAGCTGAAACCACTTTATAGGATATACAATCTTCTTATAAATAGATAAAGCCACTTATAGGAATTAAATCTTTTTATAGGTAGCTAGAATAGTCAACATGACACAAGTGCCTGCTAAAATCAGACACGTACTGATCTCACTTGTATCACTGTGTAACTTGACATCTGACAAGGAGTAATGAAGTAAATTGTTTATAGCAAATGAGTGTTGAGCACACAATTGTAATTGGATTTATTATTGTTTGTTTAAAAAATTTCAAAATATTATTTTTTTTTTATTTTCCGTCCCCCCTCTTCTCTCTCTTAATACAGAAAGTCAAGAAAAATGCTTTTACTTTATATTTTAAATACCATAGTTATGTTATCTGTTGAGCCTTTTTTGTTTTCAAATTTATTTTTTAATCGATCCACTGATCGATTTATTAGTCGAATTTACTACGGGAAGCGCTATTTCCGAAATCAAAACCCTGTTTCCCTGATGTACATTTGGTCAAAAAGACAACAACAACAACAACAACAACTAAGACTGCAGAATTTATTGTTTGGCATATTCCCCTGTATTTCTTCAACGCATGTTTAGTTCTGTACACATGAACCAAATGCGGAGTCCTTCGCTTTACTGAAGCGCCACGGTAAATTGTGATTTCTGTCCAAATTAGTGCAAAGAAAAAAGCGTGGTCGCAAAGCACTAGGTATTATCTCTCTTTATATATGTCTCCAAATTTACTTTTTCACCTTTCCACTATATCCAGCAAGCGTGTCTGCATATACAACGGGTTAGGCGATATTAGAAACATGACAGAAGAGGTTGACCACGAAAACAAATTACCAGTAGTACGCACACCTCACAATCACACACAAAAATGGGCAAGTTAAGCATTAGCAGATATCGTCATGGTGATATATTTCTCGGCTATAGTCCTTTGTTTAGTAAACTATATTGCTAAATTACACATGTATAGATTTATACATTTCCTTACATTATGGGTGGGAACTTGTTGATTACGAAATATCCATCACTTGAACGAAAACACCAACGTCGCCCTAAATCCATCCAGGCTTCATCTACTTATTGGAATATTTTAATTCCTATAACTGGCTTTGTCTACTTTTAAGAATATTTTATTTCCCATAAGTCAATGTCGGCGTAATTCCATCCAGTATGGATAATAAAAAGCACAGCGAAGATCAAAATCTGCTCTTGCATTCAAAGAAAACGAAAATAATGTCCACATAAAAAAAACCGGTTGTTACCCAAAAATAACAATATTTGATGAAGAAATTGAAAATGTCACAAACTTTAGGCTCTATAATAAATAGCAATGAAGACTGTTTGGCAGAAATTAAAAGAAGAATGGCCACAGCAATGCAAAGATTAAACAGCCATAAAAGTTTTTGGTTAAGCACCAGCAGGGAGATCAAAATAAGAATTTAGAGAGCATACATCTTCCCTGTAGCCACATACGAATGTGAATAGTGGACTCCCAGTCCTTAAATAAGAAAGAGAATAGGGGCTTCTGAGCCGAAATGCAATAGAAAGATTCTCAGAATATCTTGGACAAAGAAGAGAAGAAATACTGACATCTTGAAAGATCTGAACATCAAGGAAGATTGGCTAATAAACAGCATCCTGTCTCGGAAGCTAATATATTTTGGTCATATCAAGCGCCACGACGGAGTGGAAAAAATTATAGCAGAGGGCATGGTACCAGGAAAGGGAGGCACGGGCCGACCAGCACGAAGATGGGGACATGATATAAGTGACTACCTAAGTATGAAAGTACATGAGGCGGGAGAACTGGCGAGAGACCGAGTTTATTTCAGACAGACCGTGATGAGAGCGACGTTCTGCAAAGGACCTGCTACTTGATGATAATGGTATATAATAAACAAATAAGCATGTACTGGTTGGTAATCAACGAAGGAAGTAGAAAGTAATTCCATGATGTCTGCTTTCTCAGTATACCTCTTTTTTCCTGCTTCAGTATTTACCCATAAACTGTTTCATTGTGTGTGTTTCAAAGCTAGGGTGTGATATCTATGCCTTTCGACAAAATACATCCTATTTTAGAAAATGTTTCATTAGTTGTCTTTTACGGCATGCTTGTTAGGAAGCAATGGACCTGCTCTCCACCACCACCCTCCCCATCCCATCCCCCCCCCCCTTTCCTTAAAATGTAGACCTTAAAGCTATAATGGGAAAAGAACACATCAAGAACTGGTGATGTGTCATAATTTATAATAGATGAAGCATTATTCACTATTTAACACGATTCAAATATTAATTCAGTAACTCGGATTTTTTTTCTTCTTCTTCTAATGTAAAAGCTGCTTTACTTGTGTTGTTACTTTAGTCATTCTCTTTTCTCTTTCGCGTTCATGTCCAAACATCAATCTTCCTCTGATGTTAACAACCCTAATCAACAGTAACAATGACTGGTCATTGTTCTCTTCCAGGACTGCCATCCGTAGGACTAGCCCCTCAAATCAAACAGGGGCGAATCACAGAAACCCCGTTCAATCTTACAACATAGTTAGTTATAGTAAGGCACCCTAACGGTTAAAAATGAACCTGTAGACCAGTTTTGAGGTGGGATGCTGTTAGCGGTTTAAAAACACCAGTAATTTGATCAAATGTCTTCCTATTCATCATAGTTTTGGAAGCTGATTTGGTGTAATTTGTAAACAGTAGTATTTTTTTTTTTTATAGACATGTGAAAAGTGAAAATATTGTCTATCTATCTATCTTCTTCTACCCCACCAGGACATCAGCCAAGCGATAAACACCCGATCACACAAAGTGTCACCACGTGATAAAGATCACCCATGGAGAGGTCCCAGAAACCGCTTTCAGCCATTAGACCATATTTATGGCCGGACTATATTGCAGTCCCTGGCAAGAGCCAGAGCAGGGCTTCAAATAACAAAAATTGTATCTCACAAGGATATGACAATATAGCTATAGTAGTCAAAAAAACATTGTAAATACTATAAAATATTAAATCAACTGTGGTTGCCCATTCGATCTCTGGTTGGTCAACACAGAACATATCAGTGGAGACAACAACGTTTAAAGTATAATGCCTAAGATTTTACATGTTTATTTCCCCTGCTTTTCTGCTACTTTTTCTGAGTTCGATATCGACCATTCTTGACCTTTGGTGCAGTCTGGATCACGAACAGGACTGTGCGTCAAAGGTCTTCGACAATTTCTCACAGGTTTAATTTAACTTCGTTGAACGAGATTTCCAGCATCTGATGTGGTTTCTCTTGCTAAACAAAAATATATTCCTGAAAAGGTTTTAACTATAATATATTTACAGGGTCAGCGTCTGTGGCTAAGTTGTTGCGCACATATTTCGTAATGTCGGGGTGCCAGGTTCGATCCCAGTTACGGCCCTGCGCCTGGCGTTGGTTTCGACAGCGGTATCGAGAAGCCGACCGTCTAGAAAGCAATGGCAACTACTAGACGTAAATTTGCCTAGAAAAACCTCAACAGCCAATGCTGGAGTTGGTTCTGAAACATCCTGTAAAGGATACGCAAGTAACATGCATATTTACAGGGGTTGGTGTAGCGCTGTATCTAGCAGACGGGCATGACTATCTGGTTGTCACTATTTTGAATCCCAACAGAGACACTTTTTTTTTCTTGTTTAACTGACATCCGATCCTAGGTTAACCCACCCCTAAATGCATACCCGGAATACATTTATAAGTTGCAAAGACATAATGATGAGCTCATTTATCGAGTGTCGATTACTTTTTTTTTTTATATTACTAGTACAATAATCCAGGGAGCCGTCGAGTTATAGCGGCTAGACGCTCGCCTGCGGATCGGAAGGTCGTGGGCTCAGATCCTGACCGAGTCAGACTTGTTTTCAAAAATGACATTGGCTTCCAGGTTGACCTGACCTAGTCTTAAATGGTAGGTCAAGTGGTGGCAAGTAAAGGCGGTCGGCGGGATGTTGTCTATAGCATCTATCACGTGCCGATTTTCTATATATAAAATATAGGTCTAGACTTATTTGTCCAAAACGTTTGAAGACGTGAAAAATGGTCCTTTACTTACCATATACTCGCTATACATGAAGGTGTAGAATGGGGCCATATATATATATATATATATATATATATATATATATATATATATATATATATATATATATATTATTTTGTTCTAATGCTAATTTTTTGGGGTGGGGGAGGGGAAGGGGTGGGTCTTCAGCTTTATTCAAACTTTGTATGTTTGCGAGTATTGTGTTTAAATGCTATTGTGTAAAGTATGTGTATGTTTGCTTATATTTGGTTAGTCTGTTTACATATATTTGTTAGTATCTGTTGTGTTAATTACATCAGAGAAACATAAGACAAGAAGGGGATATGGGAAGGCTGGAGAGAGGGGCATGGACGCCACCTGTCTATCTTTTTAAGTTGTTTTACTGCGGTTGTGAAGCTTTTATTGTTGTCTCATTTTGTTGATTTTGTATATTACTGAGTTCGCAGGTTTTTGTGCTTTTGTAGGAATTGTTTCCTCCTGGGTAGGGGAAACTTTTGTTGGTTTGGACTGCTTCGTCTGGTAGGTCTTCTTGGCGTTAGGTATCGGTTTCTCTGTGGTTTCCTCCAGAGTGTAAGTCATTCCGGTTGTCTGTTGTTGTTGTTTTTTTTTTTTTTGGGGGGGGGGGGGATGCAGAAGAGACTGACTTCGTGGCCTCTATCGAGGTTGGTGGAGGTTGGTGTGTCTTGGCTGATTTGTGTGCGCGTCTCGCTTGTCTGTCTGCACATTTATTCCACCAATGATTGTCTTGACCGCAGTACATTCATGCTGTGCGATTTCCTGAAATTCTGACGTACACTCAATGTTTCTGGTTTGTAATGCCAGGAGTGTTCCATATCAAGTAATGTAGAATGTCCTTCGTGGGTCGGCACAGGACAAATCATGTGTTTTTCTCATCCATAGCAGTCATTTCTGGGTTAGCATCTCCAGTCATCTGCTTGATTGCTTCTTCGACTCCCTTCTTTGATATCTGACTGAGTACATGTTCTAGGAATATCTAGGTCCCTTTATGCTCTATTATCATATGTAGACCCTTGTCTATATCTATGGTTTTCCCGTGTAGGTTTTCGTTGAATGTTATGTGGGCATCTTCTTGCAAAACAAGTAGCCATTTTGCGGGTGTCTCATTTCTCTATAAGTCTTTTATTTGTGTATCTACTAATCCTATCTAAACTCGCTCTGTACTGACGTCACTCTGACATACACTCGCTCTGTACTGACGTCACTCTGATATAAACTACTTTTATACTGACCTCACTCTGATATATATCGCTTTGTGTCAACCTTAATCCAACTATGCCAACCGTATTCCGATAAAGATTCACCATGTGCCATACGTCTTCTGTTACAAATTCACTGTATACGAACCTTATTACGATACAAAAACACTTGATACAAACCTTATTCCGATACAAAGTTACTCTACACAAACCTCACTCCGATATAAGCTCAATCTACAAAAACCTCACTCCGATATAAGCTCAATCTACACAAACCTCACTTCGATATAAGCTCAATCTACACAAACCTCACTCTGACTGAAGCTCACCCTAGACAAAACTCACCCCTATACAAGCAGGGAATCTACACAAACCTCATTCCGATATGGGTTACCCTAGACAAAACTCACCCCTATATAAACTTACTCTGTACCAAACTCACCCATATTTAAAAATCGCTCTACACAAATTACTACTGCTGCTATTGCTACTACTACTACTACTGCTACTTCTACTACTACTACTACAACTGCTGCTGCTGTTACTACTATTATTGCTACTGATGCTACTACTATTAATAACAATAATACCGTTGCTGCTACAACTATTACTACCAGTACTACTAATACAACTATTACTACTAATATTACTAGTACTACTAATACAACTATTACTACTAATAAAACTAGTACTACTAATACAACTATTACTACTATTATTACTAGTACTACTAATACAACTATTACTACTATTATTACTAGTACTACTAATACAACTATTACTACTATTATTACTAGTACTACTAATACAACTATTACTACTATTATTACTAGTACTACTAATACAACTATTACTACTATTATTACTAGTACTACTAATACAACTATTACTACTATTATTACTAGTACTACTAATACAAACTATTACTACTATTATTACTAGTACTACTAATACAACTATTACTACTATTATTACTAGTACTACTAATACAACTATTACTACTATTATTACTAGTACTACTAATACAACTATTACTACTATTATTACTAGTACTACTAATACAACTATTACTACTATTATTACTAGTACTACTAATACAACTATACTACTATTTTATACTAGTACTACTAATACAACTATTACTACTATTATTACTAGTACTACTAATACAACTATTACTACTATTATTATTAGTACTACTAATACAACTATTACTACTATTATTACTAGTACTACTAATACAACTATTACTACTATTATTACTAGTACTACTAATAAACTATTACTACTATTATTATTAGTACTACTAATACAACTATTACTACTATTATTACTAGTACTACTAATACAACTATTACTACTATTATTACTAGTACTACTAATACAACTATTACTACTATTATTACTAGTACTACTAATACAACTATTACTACTATTATTACTAGTACTACTAATACAACTATTACTACTATTATTACTAGTACTACTAATACAACTATTACTACTATTATTATTAGTATTACTTGTACAACTATTACTACTATTATTACTAGTACTACTAATACAACTATTACTGCTGCTGCTGCAACTACTCTGCTACTACTACTATTATTTCTATTGCTACTACACCCCCACTATCCGGCATCTATAGTACATACCACAAATAGTCTATTACGGTGGAGCTGGACAGAAAATTGCTTTAAAAAAGCAGCATGTGCTGAGTAAGTAAAGGACCCTTTTCCACGCCTTTCGGGGTATAGGGCATTTAGGGCTAGACCTATATTTTATAGACCAATCGGCACAAAATGAGTGATGTGATCAGCATCATGCTGGCTGCCTTTACTTCCCGGGACTGTAGCCGGGACCCACTCAAGGCTGGGTCGACTTGGGAGCCAAGGTCATTTCTGGGAAAAGTCTGGCTTCGCCAGGGAGTGAACCCACGACCTTTCCTTCCGCGGCGAGCGTCTAGCCGCTCCGCCACAGCGACTTCGTGTACTGAGTACCGCAATGAAACAAAGGAACTGACTACATCCATTACTACTACTATTACTGCTACTATTACTGCTACTATTACTGCTACTATTACTGCTACTATTACTGCTACTATTACTGCTACTATTACTGCTACTATTACTGCTACTATAACTGCTACCATTACTACTACTATTACTACTACTATCACTACTACTATTACTACTACAATTACTACTACTATTACTGCTACTATTACTGCTACTATTACTACTACTATTACTGCTACTATTACTGCTACTATTACTACTACTATTACTGCTACTATTACTGTTACGATTACTGCTACTATTACTGCTACTATTACTGCTACTATTACTGCTACTATTACTGCTACCATTACTACTACTATTACTACTACTATTACTGCTACTATTACTGCTACTATTACTGCTACTATTACTGCTACTATTACTGCTACTATTACTGCTACTATTAATGCTACTATTACTGCTACAATTACTGCTACTATTACTGCTACTATTACTGCTACTATAACTGCTACCATTACTACTACTATTATTACTACTATTACAACTACCATTACTACTACTATTACTGCTACTATTACTACTACTATTACTGCTACTATTACTGCTACTATTACTACTACTATTACTGCTACTATAACTGCTACTATTACTGCTACCATTACTACTACTATTACTGCTACTATTACTACCACTATTACTGCTACTATTACTGCTACTATTACTACTACTATTACTGCTACTATTACTGCTACTATTACTGCTACTATTACTACTACTATTACTGCTACTATTACTACTACTATTACTACTACTATTACTACTACCATTATTACTACTATTACTGCTACTATTACTGCTACTATTACTGCTACTATTGCTGCTACTATTACTGCTACTATTACTGCTATTATCACTGCTACTATTACTAATACTACTACCACTACTGTAGCTGCTGGACTGTATTCTTCTTCTACATGAATCGTACCTTCTTTTATTGATTCGCTATGTGTGTGTGAGTGTGTATAAGTGTATGAGTGAATGAGTGAATTTTGTTCAGCGTACCTGAGAATTTTAACAATGGCAATGGAACGCGTGCCGACAGTTTTGAACTCAAGCTCCCGAGACTGATAAACTCAGCAACAAAAGATCGTATAGCATCTTACCTTTTTGCAACTCAGGGGAAAAAAAATCATGTTTGGGGTGAAATGTGAGGAATTAAAGTGGTTCTTGGCAAATGTAGCTATGGCTTTCAATGACTTATAAAAAAATTCAACTTGTAACTCATTAGGAGCGCCAGTTCCGATTCAGAGATAATTTGTGTAGAAGACACAAATTTAGTAAACTTCCTTCACGCCACAGGAAAAGGCGCACACTTGGTGTATCCTACTTGGCGTCACATTTGCTCTAATACACAGTAACTTCTTTGCAGATTAAACGGGGTTAGTTTGCCATCCAGGAAAGGATTCTTGGTGTCTTGGGGACGGCCGATTCTTCAGATGTCAACCCAGAGGGACAAACAGACAATTTGCCAGCTACAGCTTCTTACGATCTCCTCATGATACCACCAACAGTACTGAAGACTTCAACAGCTGTAGATATTTCAGGATTATAGTTCGTATTTAATACGTATGCATTCCTATCAAAGTAGCCTAAGGCCCGTAATGTAGAGGCTCAGGTCCCTTAAGAGGTCTCCCTCCTCCCATTTTCAGATGTGGGGGTGCTGTGTGTCCCCCCCCCACCCCCCCCCCCCAAAAAAAAAATTTGTGTAAGATAGCTAAGCGGTTCTCTTTAACCAGGTATAGAAGATCACCTGACAATTAGACAGACAGACAGACAGACAGACAGACAGACAGACAGACAGACAGACAGACAGACAGACAGACAGACAGACAGACAGACAGACAGACAGACAGACAGACAGACAGACAGACAGACAGACAGACAGACAGACAGACAGACAGACAGACAGACAGACAGACAGACAGACAGACAGACAGACAGACAGACAGACAGATAGACAGACAGATAGACAGACAGATAGACAGATAGATAGATAGATAGATAGATAGATAGATAGATAGATAGATAGATAGATATAGATAGATAGATAGATAGATAGATAGATAGATAGATAGATAGATAGATAGATAGATAGATAGATAGATAGATAGATAGATAGATAGATAGATAGATAGATAGATAGATAGATAGATAGATAGATAGATAGATAGATAGATAGATAGATAGATAGATAGATTAGACAGATTAGATAGATAGATAGATAGATTAGACAGATTAGACAGATTAGATAGATAGATAGATTAGACAGATTAGACAGATTAGACAGATTAGATTAGATAGATTAGACAGATTAGATAGATTAGATAAATTAGATTAGATAGATTAGATAGATTAGATTAGATAGGTTAGATAGATAGATAGATAGATAGATAGATAGATAGATAGATAGATAGATAGATAGATAGATAGATAGATAGATAGATAGATAGATAGATAGATAGATAGATAGATAGATAGATAGATAGATAGATAGATAGATAGATAGATAGATAGATAGATAGATAGATAGATAGATAGATAGATAGATAGATAGATAGATAGATAGATAGATAGATAGATAGATAGATAGATAGATAGATAGATAGATAGATAGATAGATAGATAGATAGATAGATTAGATAGATTAGATGGATAGATTAGATGGATAGATAGATGGATAGATAGATGGATATGTGACAAAACGGGAGAAATATTTCAGTCCGGCAAGAGTTAATTGCAAGTTTTAGTTAAAAGAATTGCGCACGTAAAATAAATATATTTAAACATAGACGCTAAAAGAATAAAAAGGTACGAAGGCGCACATAATTTATGACGTTTTGTGGTGTTACTAGGAGATCTAATTTCGTCACAACACAGAACGATTGCCAGCCATACCATCGGCCTAAAACCCACAATAATAATACCTTATACGAGTTCAGGTTCCCGTGTTACCGTAGTCCTGCCTGCCTGTTTACCAGAGGACCAAAATCCCGTGTTACTGTATTCTTGCCTGCCTGTTTACCAGAGGACCGTAATTCCGGATTCCGGTTGGCCTGTTTGCCTAGTTGCTTGAAGAACGTGAACCATATTCATAATTGCCGGGTTATCCGTGGACTTTCCTCCAAAGGAAACTACATTTCGGCTCATCAATACTATCGGAAAGCTGAGTGAAATTTGATGTTTGTGCAGAGTTTTGTGGTGTACATGATGACACCGTGATTTATTTTCTATATGTTAATTTGAAAATTGTTGAATTCAATATCAGTATTTTATCAATACAGTTGTGGTTTAGAAATTCCATTTATCGATTTCATCGTATCAAATTTACTTCTTAGGTAGACTAAAGATTGTTCATTGCAATTTATTTGAGTTAAATTTACAAAGTTTTGACTTTGGTGGTTTTTCTGAATTTCTTTAGGATATTTTCGGGGATTCACCCTATTCTTTAACTTTCTGTATTCTCCTTCCTCTATTTTCCAGAACTCAGGGACCGTTATAATTCCCCTAGACTTATTTAATTCGAGCCCCTGTAAGTTATTTGGAAGGATATAGGGGATCTCCAGGCGACGATAGATTCCGCCAACAATAGTTGATTACAATTGGGGTCTCTTACGCGGGATTTTTCAAAAGTTAGGTCATTAAAAGTAGTCATTAATAAGAAATTGGTAGGAATTGAAAGGTAAAAAAAAAAAAATATTAGGCAAAAAATTAACTTTAGGGAAAATAATATAATAACTTTACACTTGGGTTAATTTGATTGGTGTTTGCGTGTGTTCTTTTAAAGTATATTCTGCAGGTAAAATGGCAACAAGACCCTCACTTATGGAGATGGCGGAGCTGGGGGAAAACTCTCGGTTATGCTGGAGAAGAATTAAAGGCATATCTTCAGGAGATACAACGAGAATGGCGACAGGAGGACCGTGAAAGGCGTCAAGAGGAGAAAGAGCGAGAGGAGAGAGAAAGAGCTGAACGTTTGCAACAAGAGGAGAGAGAAAGAGAGTTTGCAACAAAGACAAGAACGCATCAGACTAGCTGAGATAGCTGCTGAGAAAGAACGAGAGATGAGAGCTCATGAACTCCGTCTCAGAGAGCTTGACTTACAATCTCAGTCTACCTCTAGTACCGCAGTTAATGCGCAATCTTCTACCTCTGAGGCACATTCTTTTGGCCATCCTCACCTTCTTGGGCCGATGTCTTTTCCTTTTCCGCAGTTTAATGAACGCGAGGATAGAATGGATGTGTTTTTGGAAAAATTCGAAAACGTTGCTAGGTCTTATTTGTTGGATAAAGAGAAGTGGTGTCTGAAACTTTCACTGTCTTTAAGAGGTCCTTCTTATGAATGTTATTCGAGATTGCCTCCTGGTCAAGAGACCAACTTCGAGTTCTTGAAAAATTCTTTGCTGAAGAGATATGAGTTGACGGCCTCTGCATATCGTAACAAATTTCGTAATGCTAAAAGAGAGCCGGGAGAAACCATTTCTCAATTCTTTTCAAGAATTAAATCTTATCTGCTGAAATGGCAGAGCTTAGCATCATTTACCCAGACCTATGAAGATCTAGAGGAAATGATATTGGCTGAACAGCTAAAAGAGTCCATGTCAAAACCTCTCCAAACCTTTCTGACTGAGAATGGTGCGGAAAGAATTGCGGACATATTAAAGCTGGCTGAGAGATTTGATTTGGCACACCCTGAACAGGTGGGTGCCAGGGCAAAGATGCACCTTTCAAAATCCCCTCCCAAATTTACCGAAAAGCCAACAGAACGTAACACACATAGGGAACCTGAATTTCGTAATGGTAGGTCCAACACACCAAACACTAACAACACCAATCATAGGTACCATCCACAAGATAATCGAAGGGGTGACGGTCGTGGTCAGCAATCGTCAGAGTGGAGGGGCCGGCTTTACTGTAAGTATTGTCGTCTGAATACACATAATACAGCAGACTGCCGAAAGAAACCCCCTCAACTCTGCGCCGCCTGTTTAACTAATGATAAACAGGAAAATACCAGGATGAACTCTCATGATGGGGAGAGACCTCCTGTTGTAGATACCATTCTTTTGAACGGCAAAGAAGTGACCTGCTTGTTTGATACGGGTCTGTTATTCGATGCCTTGGTTTCTACCGAACTCGTTGACCCAACGCAGTACACTGGGGAATTTATAGAGATGCAGACTGCTGCACAGGAGTCTGAGACATTAAGATTACCTCTTGCCAAGGTAAACATTGACTGCAAATATGTAAAAGGAACTATTGTTGCGGGTTGTCTCCCTAACCCAATATTTCCAGTTTTACTAGGATGCAAATATTTGTATCTTGCAGTTCCAAAGACGCCTATGCTAGTTGGGGCCATGGATACCCGGTCATCAACCAAAGCATCAGCAGTATCTGATCCAGAACCCCAGAATCCTTTACCAAAGGACATAAGTGCTGCGCAACAACAGGACTCATCATTAAAGTCCTGCTTCCGGAAGTTGCCTTATGCCCATCAACCTCCTGAAAGAGGAGACTTCTATATGAAGAAAAATTTATTGTACCGGAGAGCAGGGATAGCAGAACGAGAGTATGGCCAACTCGTTGTTCCCTTGCCCTACCGGAAAACTATCCTCCATATGGGACACACACTAGCATATAGTGGCCATATGGGGATAGCGGCAACTTCCCAAAGAATTTCCTGCCATTATTATTGGCCAGGAATGTCGGGGGACATTAAGAGATATGTGCGCTCGTGTCCAGAGTGTCAACGATTTTCTCCGAGACACTCAAACCCGCCGGTAACCCTGGGAAACATGCCTATTATGCATGAACCTTTCCAGAGAGTAGCGGTCGACATCATTGGACCTCTGCCTCGGACGAGGAAGAGGAATGCATATATCCTAACATTAGTGGATACCTGCACAATGTGGTCAGAGGCCCTACCGTTACCCAGTATTGATTCAAAACAGGTGGCTAATGCCCTTGTGGCTATTTTTACACGTTTAGGGTTTCCTCACCAAATCCTGACGGACAACGGCTCCCAGTTTCGGGGAAAAGTAATGGAAGAAGTCTTCCGCATTTTTTCACACCAACCATATACATACCAGTCCATATCACCCACAATCTAATGGGACTGTTGAAAAATTTAACGGTACCCTCATGACCATTCTGAGGAAGTTGGCCAATACGAAACCGGATATGTGGGATGAGTACCTCCCAGCAGCCTTATTTGCATACAGAGAGGTACCCCACTCTTCCACCGGTTTGCCTCCCGCAACTCTGTTGTTTGGCCGACCCATTAAAGGGCCTTTGGAAGCTCTTTTGCATTCATGGACTCAAGACTCAGTAGATGAAACTGTAGTCACTGCCTCAAAATACGTTGAGGAGTTAAAGCAAAAACTTCACCTCGGGTGGGAATTGGCAGCCAATAATCTGAAAAAGGCCCGAGCAAAACAGGCTGCCTGTTATAACAAGAGAGCGAAGGAACGTTCTCTGAACGTTGGAGACAAAGTTTTGCTACTGCTACCCCAGGGAAGAAATAAGTTGGAAATTGGTTGGATGGGACCATACTCGGTAGTGGAGAAGGTTTCCCGAACCAATTATAAGATATCTATTAGAGGAAAGACTCGGGTGTATCATATAAATCTTCTCAGGAAGTATACTGAGGGGAACACCGAGTGCCCCGCAACTTTGTTAGCTATGTCAGTGGCTACAGAAATAGAGGGAGGTGAGAACATGGGAGCAGAATACCCCTTAAAACCACAAGAATCCATTGACGATGTTGTGGTAAATCCCTCCTTAACCCCTGAGCAAAAACAAGCTATTAATCGGGTTCTACTCAAACACAGTAATGTTTTTGACGGATAAACCGGGTTTGACTAATTTGATTGAGTACGATATGAAACTCAAAAGTTCAGAACCTATTCGTCAAAAGCCCTACACTATTCCGTTTGCAAAGGAAACGGCTTTGAGGGAAGAGATACAAACCTTACTCAAAGAAGGTATTATATCTCCATCGGAATCCCCGTATAGTGCAGGAGTTGTCTTGTTACGAAAGCCAAGTGGAGAACATCGCTTGTGTATTGACTACAGGCAACTTAACAGGATTACTGAGTTTCAACCCGAACCCTTACCAGATCAGAAACAACTGTTCGCAAAATTAAGCGGAGCAAAGTTTTTTTCAAAGATGGACCTTAGTAAAGGGTACTATCAAATACCAGTAAGGCCTGACATACGTCCATATTTGGGTTTTAGCACGTCTGAAGGACATTACGAGTTCAACGTCGTTCCATTTGGGCTTTGTAATGCTCCTACAGTGTTCACTAGGATGATGAGGAGGCTGCTTGATCCTCTTAAGGATTCCTCCATTTGTCATTTCATGGATGATATCT
>CAJHNH020000727.1:75000-85000 GCA_905116865.2 Candidula unifasciata
ACCTAAACGTGTGGGTGTCCTAGAACTGGTTTCCAAACGTGTGTGTGTCCTAGAACTAGTATTCAAACGTGTAGGAGTCCTAGACGTAGTATCCAAACGTGTGCGTGTCCTAGAACTAGTATCCAACCGTGCAGGTGTCCTAGACCTAGTATCCAAACGTGTGGGTGTCATAGAACTAGTTTCGAAACGTGTGGGTGTCCTAGAACTAGTAGACAAACGTGTGGGTATCCTAGAACTAGTATCCAAACGTGTGGGTGTCCTATAACTAGTATCCTAACGTGTGGGTGTCTTAGAACTAGTATCCAAACGTGTGGGTGTCCTAGAATTAGTATCCAAACGTGTAAGTGTCCTAGAATTAGTATCCAAACGTGTGGGTGTCCTAGAATTAGTATCCAAACGTGTGGGTGTCCTAGAACTGGTTTCCAAACGTTTGTGTGTCCTAAAACTAGTATCCAAACGTGTGGGTGTCCTAGAATTAGTATCCAAACGTGTGGGTGTCCTAGAACTAGTATCCGAATATGTGGGTGTCCTAGAACTAGTATTCAACCGTGCAGGTGTCATAGACCTAGTATTCAAACGTATGGGTGTCCTAGAATTAGTATCCAAACGTGTGCGTTTCCTAGAAATAGTATCCAAACGTGTGGGTGTCATATAACTAGTATCCAAACGTGTGGGTGTCCTACACCTAGTATCCAAACGTGTGGGTGTCATATAACTAGTATCCAAACGTGTGGGTGTCCTAGAACTGGTTTCCAAACGTATGGGTGTCCTAGAAATAGTATCCAAACATGTGGGTGTCCTATAACTAGTATCGAAACGTGTAGATGTCCTTAACATCCAAACGTATGGATTTCTGAAATTAGTATCCTTGACATCTTCTACCCGTCTTTAATTCACCATAAATGATATCCTTGGGGACTCTGCCATCCTCTACTTTCCAGGTGTGACCTAGCCTGCTGAGCCTTTTCTGACTGAGCATTGAGAAGACGGTTGTGGGAATTTTATAGTTGTATAGACTGGTCGATACTTGATAAGGGATGTATTTTACATCGTGCCGGTCGTGTTTATTTTCCACTCGACATTTCCTGATGTACGCCATAAGTGGGGCCAATTATTGTCTTAACGTGCCTGGATTAGAATTCTAAACGTCTTCTCAAAGTGTGAACCATCGTCCGCCAAATTACTTCTGAATGTTATTGTTCAGCCTTTTAATACCAGTAGATTTTGTTTGAAATACTTAGGGAGATAACAGACACAATGAAAACAGCATTGGTGTATTACTTTCAAAGAGACAACATTTATCATTATTATGCAGTATGTTAGCATATCTAACCAGATATCTTTAGCATGCTCAGACCAAATGTAAAATATATAACTAACGATGATTCGTTTTTGATACACACTGTTTATAACTTATCACACACTTTAAGTGGGACAGTAAGTGTAAATATACACCACTTTTATGTTTACTTTGTGTGTGTGTGTGGGGAGGGGGCGGGAGTATACTGTTTATGGGGTATTTATTTATCCACTCTTCGGATTTTTTCAAGTCTCATTTTTTAACACTATAACTAGGTTTCCATTTTCATTTTGTTTATTTTTATTTGATTGATTTTTATTGTTTTTCATTCGTCTAATGAAATTGTTACAACACAGAAAATACTTTATCATTTTGTAGTTACATATGTGTGTGTATGTGAGCGTATGTGTGTGTGAATTTGTGTGTGATTGTGGGTTTGTGTGTGAATGTGCATGTGCGTTTGTGTTATAAATACATACTAATGGTAGCGTTAGTGAGGAATAACATTCCAAAGTAACTTAACGGGTTATGATGTGCACTTAAAGAAGACATCTAGGATTAGCGTCTAGGTATTTTCAAAATACTGAGTGTCAGGAATGTCTCTTTAAAAAAAAAACATCTACGAAAATTAAAATGCTCGTTAACATAAACTCGCTTAACAAGAACACTCGGTTAACATGAAAAATTAATGGCCCTTGCAGTGGTGTATCGGCTAGACGCTCGCATTCAGGTCGGAAGGTCGTGAGTTCAAGTCCTGAAGGTACCGGATGTGTTTTTCTTAAATGGGTGCTAGGTACAGTCCTGAGAAGTAAAGGTGGCGGGTGTGATGTTGATGTTACCCACATCACCCACCGAGTGCCTGTTACCCTATAAAATATAGGTATAGCCCTAGATGCGTAATGACAAGGTAAAGGTCAGGAAACGGATCCTTTATTTTCGGTCTAGGGTTCATGTTAAGATGGTTTACTGTATAAAATGCTTAACTGTACCCTTCCCCTTTTCACCCCTTTTTTCTAACCATGATTAGTTTGTGTTTATACATATAATTTGCATACGTATATTCGGTGGTTTCTTCTTATTATTATTAACAAGCACAGGGTTAAGGTCCCTCCAGCACCCCCCTTCCAGAAAATCTAAACTGGGGTGGAGCCCCTCCACTGCTTGGTTTCTATGTTTCGGCGACCACAGTTGCAACCAACAGGAATGAAATCATTCGACAAATATCCGGCTAGTAAAAGGTTCATTTACCTGTCTGGAGAAACACGTGTCGCTCTAGTGAAAGCCGTAGGCATCATCTTGATGGTGGTTATAAATACCCCCCTTATGTAAGCTATCTCCAGAGCCCGCTAGCGGGGAGCCTGGCATGAATGGCGTGATATATATTTGACGGCATCTGTGCTGTTTTAAGGGGCTTCCGCACTTACGCTAGCATGAGCTCTCAGAGCTCTTCAAACAGGCTAAATGCCAAGGTGATGCCTGCTAAACAAATGCGTGTAACATATGTTGGATACTCTGCTCACATATCTTCACACGGGGTTTGTAGCGATATATGAGAGTGGTCTAACATATGTTTTTCAGTAGCCTCGTAAACCATAGCTTTATTTTGATAATCTCTCCGATACTAGTGTTCTACGTGGGCTTTATAAGGAAAGCAAACAGGGAGTAACATTGTAGCTTATCATGCATGCTGTAAGATCCAAATAAGGAGGGTTGGCTAGAGATTGACTACCTCAGCGTGTAGAAAACTATAACTGCAAAATCCAGCAAATTATAACCTACAGTACACGCTGGAGATGCCTCTTTCTTCTTCTACTTCTTCTCCTCCTCCTTCTTCGTCTTCTTCTTCTTCTTTTTTCTTCTTCTTCTCGTTCTTCTTCTTCTTCTTCTTCTTCTTCTTCTTCTTCTTCTTCTTCTTCTTCTTCTTCTTCTTCTTCTTCTTCTTCTTCTTCTTCTTTCTCCACCTTGTCTGCATTCTCCTCGCCCCTCCCCTCTTCTAAGTTGGAAGGGCACTTTGCATGTTGTGTTGTGGTTTACCGCTAGGCTGCTTTATCTGTACCTTTCGACTTAACACACTGGATTTAAGCAAACGTCTATCAATTAGTTGTCTTTTACGAAGTGCTCATAGGGAGCAGTGGATGTTTTCAAGTTTAAGTGGAACACAGGTAGGGAATTTTATTTTTCTAGTATGGTTTGTGAAGCCATCTTCTATCTGTTGAATTATATTAACACGTGCTCCTTTTCTTTACTTGCAGACTACATCACTAAGTAAACTAGCACACTTGTGTCAGCATGGCTGGAAGGCAACGAGGTGCATCAACTAAGCTATACAACTCGTTGTTTATAGTGGTTTGCCTACTTTGGTGTGCAGCCAGCCAGGCACACAGCGAGGTGGATCTCCCCCCTTTAGACAAACATCTAGAGGACTCTATTGCCACGGACATGCTAAACATTGTTGACAAGAAGTTCGAGACTTTAACCACAAGGATCGCATCTCTGGAGTCAGCCGTGAACAGTCTGCAGTACTACTCCATTCGGCATATCCGTGAGATGAGAGGAAGATTACAGAGTACGGACAATGACTTGGAGACTGTCAGAAAACAGGTTCTCAGGCTTGACTGGAAAAATTACGCGGACAAACGACACACAGACGTGGTAGTTGTAAAAACCAACGGTTCAGGTTGACAGTGACTGTTGTTGATAATAATTTAAATGTGACTGTGACTTTCCGTTTTAAAGCAACGTTTTTTTTTCTTTTATGAATTTACATAACAGGGACAATACACACTATCATCATTTTCGTTATCATCATGTTGTTCTGTTATACGTCACATAGAGCTAACAGTCTAGTCCTCTATTCCCTTGAATCCTGTCCTTCTTCTTCTTCTCCTGCGTTCATCCGAAGATGTCATTGCGTTGTTTACAGCATGGCTGCGATATTTCCACCTTTCGGCCAACACATCTGACTTCTGCGGGCATTTGTTGACCGGGTTAGCCTTCCCGGTTAAATTATGTACAATCCTATCGATATCAAGGATCGAATCCAGTCTAGTACTTCTGGTCTGGCTCAGCAACGTTCATAGATGAGCTACATTTGGGCGCCTTCGTTTTCTTAGTTTATTTATTTTTCTATTTATTGTCTCTATGGTGATTATCTGCTTCTCTTTAGCAAAGAATATATTGCACAATTTGAGGTTTATAGTTGAGAGGATCGACTTCGTTGCGTAAGATTGTTATCAGATATGACTTGGTCTCCCTCTTCGCAGAACAGCTAGACTCCTGTCCCGGGCGTCGCAAAAAAACAACATGACCACCGTAGCTCCTACGACGACCCCCCTGAAACTCCATAAAAATTGCACTTCTGAACAACCGAAGAACACCTGTGAACAGAAAGCTGTCCATGAAACCAATCACAGACTCTCAGAGCGCCAGTTAAACGCCTTAACCACTCAGCCATGGAGACCTCTTTCCTGCACATTATGTTGTATGTACATCGGCAGATGCATACTGAACAATTTACGTCAACATATATTCATCATCGATTAGTAGGTCGATTACAGAACATGGCTCTCGTCTCGACATACCTGGCCGTCTCCCCCCCCCCCTCTCTCTCTCTCTCCTCTCTCTCTTCCCTTCTCTCTCTCCTCTCCCCCCCCCCACTATCTCTCTCTTTCTCTCTCTCTCTCTCTCCTCTCTCTCTCTTCCCCTCTCTCTCTCCTCTCCTCTCCCCCTCCCTCTCTCTCTCTCTTCCCCTCTCTCTCTCTCTCTCTCTCTCTCTCTCTCTCTCTCTCTCATGGCCAGTGCATCTTCAGTGCTTTGTATCCACATTCGCTTAAGTCGGCCTCGTTTACCGGAAATCGCACCCTACATTAACATTCCTTCCAGGCCACGATGACGCCTAACATGGCCAAATTACCTCATCTTTCGGCATAGGATGCTGTTTACGAGCCAATTCTCCTTAATGTTCAGATCATGTAGAATGTCGTTGTTTTTCTAATTCTTGGTCCGAGGTATTCTAAGACTTTTTCTCATGTGCTACAGAACAAAACAAGGAATCCTTTAAACTGTGTTATTTGTGTATTTCACGGGAAAGGATTCCACTGTGTGGGCCGTTATATCGTGGTAGAAATTCTGAAGAAGGACTATATATAGCGAAAAATGCAAAGCAAAATATTCTTTACGTTTAAATTATTACTTGTCGAGAGTTTCGTATCCTTTTCCAATTCTTTACTCCACTCGCTTTTGGTGTCAATCAATAGTTGCGAAATTATTTCTCACACAACGGCTCAGAAAACAGTTTAGTTACGGCTTGCTTGGGGGACTGCTAGGAAACTGGACGTGGGACGAGAGTGGATTTTTGGCTGACCGTTTGTTTTGACATGAAGATAGGTACCAGCGTAGTGATTAGATGTAACGTGTTCTGTTCACAGTTTCATGTAAAGTAATAGTTGTAACTAGAAGCCAGACCATGCTTTGCTGGTGGCGTTAACACTGTCGACGCACTTAGGCCTACACATTGGCGCATGCCATAACGTCTTTGGCATCGAGATATAGCGGGTTGAGCTGGCACTGTACGGGAGAGTGGTAGCGGCTCAGAGCTTAATTCATAAACGTGTAAAGGCGCCTCTAAGCGATTTTAAAGTTAGACGCGGCCTGGGTTTTGGATAAGGATCGCTACTCCTCCTGAGGTGTACCACCACTTCGTTTGCATCTTTGGTAATAAAGATTGTGTGTGTGTTGCAACAAGTGTTTGGCTTGAGTGTGTTTGTACGGTGTTTTCCTGTCATTAGCCTATAGCAGAGCCAATGGAATCGAGCCCTAGACAGTTAGGTTTCTGACAGGAAAGTTACGGTAGAGCTGCCGCTAATTTTCTTTGAATTCTCCACATCGTGAGATTTCTGCCAATGAGCGTAAATCTGCCTAGAAAAACGACAATGGCCAAACATGCTGGGGTTATATCTGCAATGTCTGTAACGGAAACGTAATTAATGTTTACACCCCTTTGAGGTCCCACCACTCCTTTTCCGCCCCCTCATCTAGAGATTGTGTAAAGCCACATTAGGGTTTAGAATCCACGTGAAGATTAATTACAATTGTTACTTCATCTCACAATCGCTACTCCTCAAATTTTGATATCAATAGCCTTTTACAAACAACAATCTAAAATAACAATGAGGGATTAGACAAACAGTAGCAGAAGGCATGGTGACAGAAATGAGGAGCAAGGGTCAACAAGCACAAAGATGGGCACAGGATATAAGTGACACCTTGGGTAAGAGAGTGCAGGAGGCAGGAGATGTGGAAAAAAACGCCGAGTTTCTTAGGCTGGCTGTGATAAGAGCGACGTTCTGCAAAGGACCTGCTTCGTAATGAAGACTGGGATAGAAAAACAAGTTCTTTTGTGTCCTATCCTGAACCGAGCAAAACCAAATGCAGTAATTCCTTGGTCATTTGCGAGTTTAATGGAAAATTTTATTTCCAGTTTTAAAAAAAAATAAAAATAAAATTAAAACTCTGAAAAAGACAGAAGTCGAGTGACAAACTCTCCTATAGTCCGTTCCAGAGTCGTGCCCAGCTTAAAAATCTAATTCGGTAGCCGTTAAGGGTAGTTTGTTGAAATATGGCATACAACTTGTTAATTATCATTGTCTTGTAAGATTGATTTTTTTTTTTTTTTTTAGGTGATCAAAAATGTTGTTTTTCATTATGCATTTTTTTTTTTTTTTTTTGGGTATTTGAAAGAACAGACAACGATGTAAAGCAAACAGTCAGTTTGCTTACAGATGTTTGAGTAATGGGAACTTTTCAAAACAGTAGATTCCATGCGTTTCATATGCGTTTGACTCCAGGGTGGTCATCTCCAGCATTGGCCTCCTCGAGTTAGATTAACAAAATATTTCATTTTTGCAGGATATGGCTATAAAATAATCACCACGAATGTGAAATGATTTCTAAACTTTGTTTTTTAACGCGTATGTCAAATGCTGTATAGTCTACATTTGTGGTCAAACAAGGATCAAATAAATTCTCCGTTTTAAGAAAACATCAGTACCTGTGCAACTGTGAATTATAAAATCATAAGAACATGGAAAATCTAAGACTACGTGCAAAAATTTCATGTAGATGTGTACAAGAGTTTTCGAGATATTTGTTAAAGTGTGAGGCCAAGACTTTTGAAACGGACTATAATAGAGAGAACTAAAGCGATAATTGTCTGATAAGAAATAAACAGTTAAACTGTATGCACACAAATAGAAAACTAATGATCTTATAACAATACTTACGGACTGAGTAGAATAACTTTAGGATGTCTAGTATAACTTGATAAAACCGTTACAAATAAATATTGCAGCAATCATTAGACGATCATTTTGTCTTGTAGGTTACCCAGTTGGGAGACGAACAACGATCACACAATGCTGTTGTCAGTGTCATGGCTACTGATGTGTCAGAGTTGAAAAAGAGCTCAGCTGACCTCCTGGGTGAATTTGAATCAAGTGTGTTTTACATTAACGAAAACCTGGATAAACAAAACAAGGATCTCAAGACACTTCTGGAAGACACAGTGATCAGAAGTTCCCGCGAAGTCACTGAACAGATTTCTAAGCAACTGGAAGAAACGGTTCAACAAATGGAACAATTGCAAGTGAGAATTATTCCTTGTCTTAATGTTATGAAATATTGTGTGACCCACTCGGTACGATTAAAATGAATGTGTTGTATCCGTGTGTGTGTGTGTGTGTGTTTGTGTGTGTGCGTGCGCGCGCGTGTGTACGAGCGTGTGTGCGTGCTTACGTTTGCGCGGACATGTGCGCGTGAGTGTGTGGCGTAGGTCATAGGTCGTCATGTTTCACCATTTCAAATTACCACGAAAAAGTATCACATTAGAGGTTCCGGGTACTTAGCATCCTTTGGATATTTTATGCAGGCTATGTGGTGTGTGGGAAATGAGCAGGCGGATAGATGTATGACAAACTTGATGTTGTGAGGGCCTTCGGGAGCGAGTGAACTGTGCAGAGGCACAAATAAATCATTACGGTCTGAAGAGAATGGCGCTGCGAGGAGTTACAAGTGGATCTGGCCAACGTTTGACACTTCGGGGAAAGGCGAGACGGATAGATATACAATTAGACAGTTACTGATATTATCGAAATTGGAACTCTTCGCCTGCTGCTTAAGATGGGGACGGAGCGCTTATATGGCTGCCCCGAGTGCTATGATGTCAATTTTTAATTCAACATTCAACATATCTCATTTTGATCCTCTGGGACCTTGAGGAGTTGAGATGAAGCATAATTTACGGTAAAGTACCCATTTGTGAGCTCCCTAAATGGGGTTTCCCATCGACTGTTATTCCTCCTTCTGTCCATTGTTTGCATGGGCAGCCTCTTTTTTTCGCTTCATGTCTGGTCTGTATATCATTGCCTGCTGTGGTTTACTGTTTGCTGACTTCAGCGTTATGCGGCCGAACCATTTCACCTGTTGATTTCTAATGAAATCTGTAGCTGTCGCTACCCCCTTTTCTTTCGGATTTCACCATTTCTGATCTTATCTCTTGTGTTTATATTGAAAATGGTGGAGAGGTAATATCCAGGCAGACCTACAAGCACTTGGAGTCACCAAGTGGAAAGAGAGGTAATATCCAGGCAGACCTACTAGCACTTGGAGTCACCAAGTGGAAAGAGAGGTAATAACCAGGCAGACCTACTAGCACTTGGAGTCACCAAGTGGAAAGAGAGGTAATATCCAGGCTGACCTACTAGCACTTGGAGTCACCAAGTGGAAAGAGAGGTAATATCCAGGCTGACCTACAAGCACTTGGAGTCACCAAGTGGAAAGAGAGGTAATATCCAGGCTGACCTACAAGCACTTGGAGTCACCAAGTGGAAAGAGAGGTAATATCCAGGCAGACCTACTAGCACTTGGAGTCACCAAGTGGAAAGAGAGGTAATATCCAGGCAGACCTACTAGCACTTGGAGTCACCAAGTGGAAAGAGAGGGCCAATCGCTAAGCTGAATCAAGCGAGTAATATCTGCAGCAATGAACCTCGAGGGCTCATAATGTTGAATTAGGTGAATAAGTAAACGTCGAACTGTCTATTTAATCTCTGCGTTTATTTTTATAGGAATGTATATAATATAATCGTCCACGTTTTGCTTTCAGCCAGAACCAGCCAGTTGTTCCGTGGATTTTTCTGGAATATCCGAGCACATTGATCTGAGGTTCGCCGAATTCAAGATGCAGACGCACGCTTACTTTGTCAGGCTCATCAATGCAGCTCAGTTGGATATTATAAGCGGCAAGAGATTCAGTGATGACGAAAGCAAAGTGGAGGAAACAAAGAAAGAAAAAGACAAGCCTTGCGACTGCAAGGCTGACTCGACGAAGAACAACAGCTTCCGTGCAGATCGTGCAGATGACACCGTCGGACATGCAGCCTACACGTTGGTCAGCAGAAATGAAAACATCAGCAGTGCTGAAAATGTCACAGCTCAAACAGCCCATGATGTCCACAGAAAATACCAAGACGAAAACGATGAACAGGTTATGAATGCGCTCTACAACATGACCACTAGTGTCTTACAGGCTGTCAACTACTTCCGCAACACTGGGCGAATGCTAGAGCAGATTTTATCCAACACAGACTCGATTATCATCCAGCAGACGGACATAACTAAAAGATTCAATCCATTGTACCTTGG
>CAJHNH020000727.1:87500-180000 GCA_905116865.2 Candidula unifasciata
GTAATAATAATAATAACAATAATAATAGTGTTAATAAGCATCATCAACAACATCTTTGTAACAATATACTCTAAGTATGCCTACTTTTTAAAACAATTATAACACAAAATATATTAAATCTTGGTGGAAATCAACAATATTCTTAGGAAACTTGTATCTTCTAAGTGGGCATGTAGAATATCTGTAAGCATGTTTAGGTAGTTAGGTATATAGACAGGTAAACCATGAAAATGAGATATCTGAGAAAGTCTGTTGGAGTGACCAGAAGAGGTAAAATCGGGAATGAGATCATATGAGATAAAGTCGGCACAGAACCAATTCTAAATTACATACAGACAACAAATCTAATAGTTTGCCCACTTAGAAAGAATGCCTTCTGATGCTATACCATACAAAGCATGAATGCATAAATACCTACATATATGCATACACACTTACATAGGCTTACACACACATGCATGCAGGTGCATGCATACGTACGTACCTATATACCAAAAGAGGAAAGGGGCGTCGAGTAAGAGGTAGACCAAGAACTCAATGGACAGATTACATCATAAAAACTCCACAATACCATGGTGTGTCTATGTCGAAGCAGTCAAAAGAGCACGAAGCAGGACCTTATATCTTCCTCGAGACCCAAAGCGGTAAAAGACATACAAAAGAAGAAGAAGATAGATAGCTAGCTAGGCAACGAACGAACGAACTTTATTGCTAGATGAGGACGCAGGTCCTTCTTACATTCAGCTCTTCCTAGCATTCGTCTTTCTTACTGCATTTGTGTTTTATAAATCAAGCATACTGTGTTGATATCTTAAAATTCATATAATTAATACAAAGTAAAAATACAAAGGTATAGAGGACAACGCATACCTTCAAGAATGCATGCAAAAATGCTCACAAATCGCAGACACACACACACACACACACACACACACACACACAGTGTTGAATATCTTCCAGGATATCAACCCCCCCCCCCCCCCCCCCAATCCCCCTCCTCACCCACGTTTTTTTTTTCTCTTTTTTTTTCGTTTTATGGATTCCGTGTCTGTTATTTTGCACTGCCCATTGACCCCATAGAACCTTCGCCACATCCGCTTTATCAAATAATAGCTCACCATTGAGAGGAGCGGCATCAGCCAGTCTATAACGCCGCTCCTTATATCGCATTCCTCAATATCCTGGACAACAAATTCATGATATGATCTTGATCTGGGTCTTATCAGGTGATATAAGCCACTGTGTGCAGAACACCAGTTTGAATTTTCTGAAGCTTGCTATGTGAGTCTTTTACAATCACTACATGCCGGGCTGTGCTGTTCTCAAGCCATCAGACAGCTGCCGTTTCTGCCCCCACCACTGTTCTCATACTGGATGTAGTGACGTTGTATACGCGGGGCTCTCCTTTTCCAAGCGGTGTCTTTTCACCTTGGCAATAAGGCCCCACCCACTCGTCTTACCTCTCCCTGCAGACCCTTCTGTATATATTATGATTTCATCTGCGCATGATTTTTCATTGATCAGCCCTTGCACCACTTGTTTCACCAGCCACCCATTTCCAAAACACTCGGTCCAAGGTAACTATCGCTCTGTACAAGTCTGTTCTGGTAGGCGGCACTTTAACCCATTCCTAATCATGCGCTAACTTATCAGCAGCACAAACAGTTCTGATCGAGACTTCTGCCCTTGCCATACAAGAGCCACCTCTTTTCAGCCGTTGTTCCTTGCCATCCCCTAAGGCCTCATGTAAAAGGTGTCCCATGTCCGTTGTGACTTAATGGTACATTTTCACCTGTTAAACCTTTTTCTCCTATGCGGATTTTAATGCAAGTATGTGCCGCATGCACACAATTCTCGTATCTCGTTAATAGAGTGTATAGAGCATTTTCTGTTCCATGTCCACTAGTGCCATCACTTTAAAAGTATTGAACCCTTTCCCTACCTTTCAAACCACCTTTTCCACATGGTGTTTGAAAGATTGACTCCTGTGAAAAAAATTATTCCTAGATATTTTAGTGAACTGTCTCTCTTAATATCGGGTAAAGTGGTCAGCATCACTCCGACCGCCTTTACTTCCCGGAACTACACACAGTACCCACTCAAGGCTGGGTAGACCTGGGAGTCAAGGACATGTTTGAAAAAAGTCAAGCTCCACCAGGGAACGAACCCACAACCTTCCGATACGCACGCGAGCGTCTAACCGCTACGCCACGGCGACTCCCGATATCCTACTTGTGCATACACTTGAAAGCTCTGGGGAAAATGGCGGAACCCGGTGGGGGGGGGGGGGGCAGGAGCAATGATACCACATGGCTCAGAGCTCCACGAGACTAGGTGAAAGGTAGGTAGTCTGCAGCTCTTACAGGGCTTGTTCAATCCAGTTGACAATCCAGGGACTGATTTCCATATCCATAGGCGTGTATAGTAAAACGTCATATCTAACCCTGTTATATGCGTCTTCTAAATCCAGTGCCAACGCAACCGTTTCATGCACACACACACACACACAATAGACGCGACCAATATACACAGACACAATATACACACACAATATATATACACATAGAATCAACACAGTCACATTACAGGTAGGTAGTAATTAAAAGTAAAGGACCCTTTTCCACGTCTTCTTGCGTATTGGGCATATAGGGCTATACTTATATTTTATAGAAAAATCGCCACTTGATGGCTGATATGGTCAGCATCACACCGTCGGCCTTTACTTCACATGACTGTCCGTGGTACCCCACCTAAGCCTGAGTCAACCTGAGAGCCAAGGTCATTTTTTATAGAGAAAAAAATCCATCTCCGTCAGGACCCGAACCCACGACCTTCTGATCCACTGGCGAGCGTCTTGTCGATATACAACTGTAGCCCAACAGACAGACCTTAGATAATTAGTTTTATAACTAAGTGGGCAGACAGGTAGGGTCGCCAGATAGTCAGATACAAGTGCATGTATTTAAGGATGTATATCCGTGTACATTAGGTAAGTAAAAGAAAAGAACATTTTGCCGTGCCTTTAGGCGTATGGGGCATATAGGGCTAAACCTATATTATATAAACCAATCGGCACTAGGTGGGTGATGTGGTCAGCATCACGCCTGGTATATTAGAACACATCTTTAGTAGAGACAGTAGAAACATTGACAATTTAGAGTAATTTTATTCTTACGTGTATGCTATATTTTTCCATACAAATGTTCGGCCATGTTTACTATACGTATTAACTATAGAAACCTGTCTCTCGCATCCACAGGTGCTTACAGATCTTGCTCAGCTAAGTTCGGTGTCCCTCTCCAAAGTAACAGCTGCTTTACAAGACGAAGTGACTCGTGTAGAAGGCATCAGAACGCAGATGGCAACCACCATGTTGGCCAGGACCAGCGGAGACAAGTCTGACCCTGTTATTGTATTGACCAACGTGACCCAAAAGACGCTCAAGCTGGTGGAGGCAGTCGCTTCCAACACTGGGTGGCTTCCTCAAATACATCACAACGTACAGCTTCTAGAATCCATGACGAATCGTTCGCTTTACGGAGTTTTGCAAAATCACGCACTGCTACGACGAATTCAAGAAATTAGTCCAAACCAAGAAGATCCGGTTGCAAGTTTTGGCCGAGACAACAATAAAACAACTGGACACGGTACTTCTCGGACACATTCCAACAGACATAGGTCATCAAATAGTGACCTCAACGAGTCAACGAAAGATGAGGCAGCACTGAACAGAGAATCATTGGAAACAATCTATAGCACAAGTTTACAGCTAAACAGGATCATGCCAGCGCTGACAAAACTCCTGTCAGAGCCAGGTAAGTGAATAACACCAAAGATAGTTAGTAGCAAAATAAAGTCAGTAAGGGACCCTTTTCCGTGCCTTTCAGATGGATTGGGTATGTAGGGCTAGACCTATATTTTATAGACCAAATGGCACTTGTTTGTTGATGTGGTCAGCATCACACCTACCGCCTTTACTTCCCAGGACTGCACCTGGTACCCACTCAAGGCAGGGTCGACCTGGGAACCGAGATCATTTTTGAAAAAAGTTCAGCCCCTATAGTTAGTTGCAGTAGTAAATTATATAACGTCGTTCAGTCTAGTTTATTATTGCAGTAGTAAATTATATAACGTCGGTCAGTCTAGTTTATTATTGCAGTAGTAAATTATATAACGTCGGTCAGTCTAGTTTATTATTGCAGTAGTAAATTATATAACATCGGTCAGTCTAGTTTATTATTGCAGTAGTAAATTATATAACATCGGTCAGTCTAGTTTATTATTGCAGTAGTAAATTATTTAACGTCGGTCAGTCTAGTTTATTATTGCAGTAGTAAATTATATAACGTCGGTCAGTCTAGTTTATTATTGCAGTAGTAAATTATATAACGTCTGTCAGTCTAGTTTTTTTGTAGTAGTAAATTATATAACTTCGGTCAGTCTAGTTTATTATTGCAGTAGTAAATTATATAACGTCGGTCAGTCTAGTTTTTATTGCAGTAGTAAATTATATAAGGTCGGTCAGTCTAGTTTATTATTGCAGTATAATTTTTTTTTTTAATTAGCTGAAGATGGGGACGGAGGACTTATGCGAGTGTCGGGAGTGCTGTGATGTCGATTCCTAATTCAACATTCAACATTTATTATTATTATTATTATTAGTATTATTATTATTTAACTAGATGTTCTCCTATAGGGTTGCAGTCTTTTGGCTAAATTTGGAAAGATAAAAATCAAACGGGTAAAAATCCTGGTGGAAACCCCTTTAAACATATAGCCATAAAGCACAATTATATTAAGTAAAGTTAGGATCCCTTTTCACGCCTCTATGCGTATCGGGCATATGGGAAGAGCACCCATATTTTTACAGACCATCTGCACTAGGTTGGTAATGTGGTCAGCATTACGCCGGACGTCTTTACTTCCCTATGACAGCCATTCCGGTACCCATTTTAGGCTGGATCGACCAGCGACGCCCCATACCATGATAAAAATCCACGCAGCCAGCAGTGGGTTTTGATCGCGGCATGTTGGAATTACAAGTCGGACTCGCAACGCCTAAACAATTATATTGGGGCACCACAAACAGGTTACGAAATAACCTGTAGTCCGGTATAGGTGGATCTGTTGATATTTTGTTTTCTGTCTGAATACTGGATATTTATGCTTGTCATTTATCTTTAGTTTTTTAATCATACATTTGTTATGTATTAGTTGTAACAATTTGTAGGAGTTTAGAATGTGTGACGTGACGCGTGGTTTAAATGTTTATGATGTTGAGTAGGGATCTTCCTTTCAACACATTCTCTCCACTAGATAAACCGAACTAAAATCTGAGCTATGTCGCTCTCAGACAAAGTCCTGGATATCCAAGAAAACAGCCATATTGGCTCGTTAAGTATATTAACATTAGCTGAACTTGGTACCCACAAGAGAAGGCAAGGAATTTTAGATGTCTATCATACTTAATGTTAATGAATTATTAGACAGGGCAAGTGATTCCTCCGTCATCTACCTTCTCCCGGTGTTATTATTAATAATTAAAGAATTATTATATTATTTGAGCCCCCACCAAATGTTATTCTATCCTAACAGTTTAAATAAACATGTAAGAACAGACATTTGGAATTTAACAAACTATGTAGTTTAAAACTTGACATACAGCTTTATTTACTACAATGAAATTCCCAGTTTGTTGATTTACACAAACAGTGACTGGTTAATTTGATGATAGTGGTAAGCTTCAGCGAGAAAAACAGCTCGGGGTTTAGAGTGGTATGATAATGATGATGATAGGTTAACATAAAGGGGTTAACTCAACTTATAAGCCTCTGACAGCCGTGAGGAACTGTCAAGCTTGTCCAACTCTTCCTTGCCTGTTGTCTGCCTGTTTCAGCTTATTCTCCACTTCATCCCCACCTCGTTCTCCACATCGTTCTCCACCTCGTTCTCCACCTCGTTCCCAGCTGGCCGAGTCTAACACAATGTAGGCTACTTCATGGACTGATCGTCACATGGGCGCTGGGAACTTCCCATTAATCGCCAAAACAGAATGCGATCGTAAAATTACCTTCACGTCGATCTGTGTTGTTTGCCGGCAGGCTGCGATTAATGACGGAAATTCCACAGGCTCGAAGTATAAGTATCAATCTATTGTCCAAATTAAACTCCTCCCTTTCCTGGGTTCTTCCCAACCCTCAAGACGATGACTTAAGCCACGCCTCCGGAGTACCCAACAGATCAACTTGGCTAACAAGTGGCCTGTCAGTCAATTCTGGACTGACATCCCTAGAGCAAACATTCTTAAGTGCCCAAATCTAGTTTACACCGAATCTAACTGGCCGGTGTGAAAGACGGTCAGTGAAGCCATTGTGTTTCCTACGTGACCAAGATCAAGATAAAGCATTCCTAATTGCCAAACACCTGTTCTCTCCAGAATTACACTGACGTGTTAAACTCCGACCTCCCGGCTCCACCATGTCTAGCGTCTACTCAATTCCCCTGTTCAAAAGGGCCCCGCTCAGTCTCTACAGTCTGGTCAGGAGATAACATTCTGACACTGGCGTGAGAATCCAACCTCACATCCCTAGTCTGAACCAGCGGGCTGTATTACGTAGTGTTAGGTAATTTTAAACAAAGCGCAGTGGCTTTGTCTGGGAGAAGGACTGGTAACATTTAAATCAATTTGGTTTAAAGTAATATTAGGGTAAAGGGCAGAGTAAATATAATCCTCTCTCTTTAGAACCAGAAGAACTTATTACAAGTACTAACTTCTGGAATCACTGAGATCGTCTCGTGACAGAATGTTACATTTAATATCTAGTAGTATACTTTTTTCTTATATTAGTGTAATCAATATGTTGTGTAATACGTCAGTTAGTTAACAGTATGGGTTTATTGTTATGTTTAAAGTCGCATCTAAAACCCAATCATTCCTCTGTGGGATGCAGTTTTTCGTTGTTGTTTTTTTTTTAAGCCCCACCCTGGCTTTTGCCGGGGGGTCTTAAATATAGCTAGGCCACAATTGAGGCCATAACGGCTGAAATGGGTTTCTGGGACCTCTCCACGGGTGATCCTCATCCGCTTGGTGGCACTCTGTGTCGCCCAGTGTTTATCGCGTGTGTGATGTCCTGGTGGGGTACAACAAGCAAGAAGCAGCAAAGTCGCATCTCTTTCAGCCAAATTGTCTGTAGCAGACATGTTTTTTTGTCACCTCCCAGTCCTCTTTGCCTCGAGATATTTCATTGAAGTTGGTATCATTTATTTTCATTTGCCCGGTTATATCTTCCCTAACTTATCTGGTTTTCAAAACAGTTTGTAAGATTGCAAATTATTTCGTCCTGGTGCATCTTTTGACGATATATCCACCATATACATCATTAAATGGTATTTACGATTATGATATGTGACTCTGTGACTTTTACATGCAGCTCTCAGTACCTTGGCATTTTTCCCCCTGTGTGCATTCTCCGAAAACCGTGTGTTTGTGCTTTTTGCATATGTGTATTGTCTGTGTTCGTGCGTTGTTCGCGCGAGCGTGTGTGTCTGTGTGTATTACAATGCCTAATTCTCATACTGGATGTAGTGACGTTGTTGTATATGCGAGACTCTCCATTTCCAAGCAATGTCCTTTTACCTTGGCAATAAGGCCCCACCCACTCTACTTACCTCTCACTGCAGACCCACATGTATATATTATGATTTCATCTGCGCGTGATTTTTGAATTACACAACACAACAAACAGAACAGCGTAGATAATACAATATGGAACATCTGACAAACATCTGAAATATACTCCAGAACAATACACCTAACAGCAGGCCTTGTTAACAATTATTTTCACTTGAAACGATAAAGCCTTTTAGGCGACGTCAACATCTGTAGAAAACACACAGAACATATGTTGCCTATTATCAGTTATATCATTCACTGCTGAATATAATAACAGAAAATATAAATGTTGGCACTCAAACTGCATGCAAAGCGAAACATCACAGGATGTCATAACAACAGTATATAGTGCGAAAGTAGAGGCTCGGGAATACCCAAAAAAAAAAGAAATTTTCCACGATCTGACATCATTGCATTAGGAGAAATTTGTATTAAACATGGCTGCATCTAAACTCGATGGCCCACAACAAAATTTATTAGTTGAAGTCTCTGATCTTTTACAATTTAAGCGGGACCTGGGTCTCAAAGGGCTAATGACTCCTTCAGGTAGACAATAATAATTATTATCTATTGACTGGCAAAATAAATATAATACTGTACTTGAAACATTATGTATAAACAAATACTGAAAATGAGAACGTCTTTACATGGATAGAGGGAACCATTTCCCCCTTGCAAATATTGTATTGGGGGAGGGAGAGGGGAGCTGAAGGTCCAAAGATTCCGGTGCCCCTGTATGTTATAACCAGAACGCTGCCCTGGTGTTTGTTAATGTAACATAAAGCTGCCCTGGTGTTTGTTAATGTTATCATAAAGCTGCCCTGGTGCTTGTTAGTGTAACCAAAGCACATCCTGGTGATTTTTTAGTGTAATCAGAACGTCTCCCTGTTTCGTAATGTAACATTGACGCCGCCCAGTGCTTGTTTTCATAATCAAGATTTGTCATGTCTATAAGAATAATTGTCTCTCAAAACATGATACGGAATATTTACTTTTTAAATTTGCTTTAACATTAATTTATTTGCAGCCTAACAAAACATAATAATCTTGTTGATATAGTTAAATACTATAACCCCATATTGCGTAGCTTAGCGTACGCTTACATACTCATATTTGGTACTAAAGACTATAACCCCATATTGCGTAGCTTAGCGTACGCTTACATACTCATATTTGGTACTAAAGACTATAACCCCATATTGCGTAGCTTAGCGTACGCTTATATAGACTCATATCTGGTACTAAAGACTATAACCCCATATTGCGTAGCTTAACGTACACGTACGTATTAACGACTCGTATTTGCTACCATCGTGATGCATCTTGTAAAGCGTCCTGTTACTGTTTACTATACGACTACACCACTAGTCTGTACGTTCAATTATTAAGACAGTAGAATTATGTTAAATATACTCTTTCGTGTGATTATTCTTAACAAGAATTCTTTGTAATCTCATATTCAAAGAAAGATCATTACAATCTCAAGAAGATTGGATGTGTTTACCAATCCTGTAACGACCGTATACGCCGTCTCCCTAGGTTGATGGATACTTGACGGTGCACTTGATGACAGTGCACTTGACCCTAATGCTAAAATAGTTATTCAAATGTTAACTGAGTTTGCACATGCTCATTAGTTTCATTATTATTTCAGTTATTACTTATACTGCCGTAAAGAAAATAATCTTTAAGCTTTGTGATTCCGGTAAATCGTGTGCAGTTTCCGCAATTTCCGCGTTCAAGAGCAAGGGGAAATATTCCGCATTTTATACAGTATAGTCGGCTCTGTAGCTAAGTCGATGCGAACGCTTCGTAATGCTGGGGTGCCGGGTTCGATCCCAGCTGCGGGCTATGCGCCTTGCGTTGGTTTCGACAGTGGTATCAGGGAGCCGACCGTCCAGTATGCAATGGCAAGCTACTGGACGGTAATTTGCCTAGAGAAACCACAAAACAGCCAGGGGCTGCTGGGGTTGGTTCTGCAACGTCCTGTAAAGGATACGCAATTTACCTTATACAGTATCCTCTAACACATAAAGTAAAGTTATGTAAAAATCATAGTATTAGGTAATGCACAAATAATATTCAAGCTTCAACCAGTCATATATGCATGAGCGAATATATAGATAGAAAAGTATATGTGTATGTATGGTGCGCGATGGATCGTGAATGCGTGAGTGTGTGTGAGAGGTTATACATGAACTATTCTTTCATTACGTATGTATATAGAGATTTCGTTAGATTATTATCGGAAACACGTACACATAGACAGAAAGCATGGGAGTGTTAAGAAGAGAAAAGACCATGACATTCGAGAAAAAGTGTTTCTACTGATGCTCTAAATCTGTCTTATGCTAGCTAGAGTGCGTACTACTAATACTTCTGTTGAAAGGAGCCGTGTTAGCGTGGCCGACAGGAGGCTCGCTTTCAAATCCAGCTGCGACTCACTGCAGCCACGGTTTGTGTTCGAAACCGGGCGATTCACGGGGTTCACCCAGCCTCTAGAAAATGGGTACCAGAGTTGACACTCTGGGGTAAATGTAGGAACGTCGCTGTAGCTACAGAGTTACGTGCGAATGGCGACACATGCGGACAGTTTCTTATCAGCTGTCCGTTCTGGTGGCAGAGCACTTATGGTTTATAATCGTGTGCAATGACGCTGGTTCACATATCCAGACTTTACCTTTACCTTCTGCTGCTGCTGCTACTACTATTAATACAATTACTTCTACTACAATGGATGTACTTGTGTGTGTAGGAGGAGGGCGAGAGGAAGAGAGATACGAGGGTTAACACAAAAAGACCAGGAGACAGACTGACAACCCAACAGACATATAATAGGAACAAATGGACTGTTTACTTCAAGTAGTCCTCAGTACACCACAGCATACGAGATTAGCAGTATTCATAATAAATAACAGCAACAATACAGTCACCATGTATCAACTTGTCTTTGTCAGCTTTGGCGAGAAAAAGCGTTCTCAAGCGATACAGAGAGCCAATCCTGGTGTACGCATGCGAATCATGGACAATCAGCTCAATATTGACCAATTATGTGGAAACTGCAGAGACTGGTTTTATGGATGAATGATGAGAATCCAGTGACAGATCAAATTAAGATGTCGCGTAAGAAATCTTCTTAGCGCTCACCAGATGTAAATTCCGGCGAAAAGTTATAATTGTTCGTGCTCTTCTGCACTTTAGTCTCGTCGCAGAACTTCTGTTATGCTTTTGCGTGTGCATCTGTTTTACAGATCTGGCTTATTTGTATGCAGACTGTTGACTTCTTGCCTCTCATGCAGATCCACTCGGACTTCGATGAAAACACCCTTAATTATTCGCAATTTACAAAATGCTTGTTTTGGTTAAGCGAGTTTATTCTCTTCCCCATCCCTCTCCCATACTTTCAAATGGGGCCCGAGATGCCGCAAACGAAATCGTTAATTTTTTTCTTGTCACTCCTGCAGCCTTTCACGAACGTCTCATTTCCATTTTCTGGGTTTTTGTTTTTTGTGCGACCATGACCATATCTGACACTGAAAGCATAAGATGACGATTAATGTTTCTTTATGTTGGTTAAGACTATCTGTTATTGTAAGAGATTATCCGTGTATAGTCACTGATTTTATTTTTTACCCATCTAACAGACCCTCTGATAACACTGGTAGGAGGTGGCAGGCCCGACCAGGGAAGGGTCGAGATCTACCACAACGGCCTGTGGGGTGCCTTGTGCCAGCGTGACCTCTCACACGCCGAAGCAGACCTTATATGTCGTCATCTCGGATTCAGAGGTGGGATTTCGGCCGGGTCTGGTCACTTTGGTTCTGGGACGGGAGCTTCGTGGATCTTCAATGCATCTTGCCTAGCCTCGCCACAGTGTCCCGTTGTGTCGTATTCTGACGACACAGCACAGTGCAGTCACGAGTTGGATGCGGGAGTTATATGTGGTAAGTTTATAATAATGAAATCATGATGTAATATTTTTCCTAACCACCAGAACTCTTGAGTTGACCCAGCGTCATAAAAACGGATATTGGAAAACTGGGTTAGTTTCACGACAATCTCCCCACAGACCGCCCATATACACACTATCTCACTTCTGATTGGTTGATCTTCAGTCAACCTACCTTCGCACACTCCTATGGGGGTGTTCGGCAATGCTGTTGATATCGCGTGTTGTATTTTTAAGCACACCAGTGCTTTTAACACTACAAAAACATTTAGAAACTGGGTCTAACACAACTCCACTAAAGAGTGCTGCAAACTATGTCACAGGCATTCTCTTTCTCGGAAGAAAAACGTCAATGCAAGACAAGCCAGAAAGGAAACAACATAGTGGCAACCCGTAACCCCCAGGACAGCAGACCAGTCTTAAAAAAATTATTAATGGAACGTGACGTTTGTTTGGGGAGATTTTCGTGGAACTGACCGAACCCCCCCCCCCCCCCCCCCCCCCCCCGTTCATATTCATAAATCATATGTATGGCATACAGAAAAGTTAGCATTTAGCATACTTTCTATGACATGCAAATGTTATGTAGTGTAGCTTATATTATAACATTTCCAATGTTTTGTAGGCTTTTATTAGGTTGTTTTGTTTGTTGGTTTGTCCTATACACTTTATTTTTAAGTATACTTTTCACCAAAATTCTCCCATGTTTATTAAGTGTGGTTGGTTTCTACTGACAGATCACATGCTAAGAATAGTTTCAACTGATGGATCAACTAAAGGGAAAGTAGGCAGACTTGAGATTCATCACAGGGTAAGTCATTTCTATATTCTCAGCAATCTAGCCTTTCACATCTCACTTAAGTATACTGTTTTAATTCTAAGCAAACTGTTTTAATTCCGTCGTTTGTAGGTTGCCAATTTGTAGTGGGGGAAAAACAAAAAAACTTTGCATAACCTTCACCTTTCCTATTATCATGTGTTAGCATCATGATGATAAACATAGGTATACATGTTTCACTATCTCACACAGTCACTAGAATTTAAGATCAGGTCAGTGTTCTTGCCACACCCCATCCGTGTTGCCAAAATCATCTGTGTACTTTTTTTGTTTGCTTCTCCTTTGCTGATTTTTTCCCCCAGCAATCTTCTCTGTTGTCACTAAGTTCTAAATTTTTTTTTCTTTCTCATAATGTGTCCAAAAATATTGACTGTTTAGTCTCATTTCTCTAAGGTGGGGGGGGGGGGGGGGGGGGTGCTGCTGCGTGGTCTCGAGGCTCCAGGTTCAATCCTTTGTAAGGGCTGGGATTTTTACATGTGGACTTGGACTTCTAGTATTTCCCCTGGTCTCTAGGTTGAAAATTGAAAAAAGTAACCTAACAGCGCTGCCTGGGCAAAATTTAGAGTTTGAACTACCTAAAGTATTTCAGGATCCTTGCCAGTGCCTCAAAGCCCGTGCTGAGCTTCTTCAGACTCAGACTCGAGTTATAAGAAAATGGAGCACTTATGGGTTACTACTCATGTGCGATGATGTTGATCTGTTGTTCAAACTTCTCTATTCAGTTTACGGTTGTCATTCATCACTAGAATGGACCACTTTTCTATTATTCTGTGACATTCACTATAACTTATATGTTTAGTACGGTTTAATTCTGCAAATATTATATTTCCAATTTAAATAACAACATCGGTAATGTATGTTAACTGAAAACAACTTGACAGAATTGGAATCAAGAGCAACAATGCTTCATCTACACATAGCGTCATGGAGTTTAAAACTGTTCCAAGTTGACATTATGTCCCTTGTCAAGAGCTGAACATATCTGAAAGATCAAGTTACATGGTGTTCTCATGATCATGCAACAGCAGTTGAAAATAAAATGTGGAAGGGGGGGGGGGCTGCAGATTTCTTAAACAACTTAAATAATAATCAAGGTCAATAATGAAAAGTCAGACAACAGCTTTTCTTTATTTTTTCGTAACACATTCTCCCTCTTCTTTTGTTGAATTGTTGTGTGTATTTGTCTGCTGATGAAGGCTAATTACTGTGACATCCTGTTTATTATGAGTAGCTTTGCAAAACTAGCATACACTTTGTTTTTCTTACCATTTTCTATCTTTTCTCTTCCCTTTCTTTTGCAATCTTTTTTTTCTAAAGACTTCTAACAAGCCGGCTGGCAGGTATAACAATGTTTAAAACTGAATTCCCAGGGTGTGTGGCTGCCTATATGTGGAGATGGTTGGAGTGGATATTCAGCCAGAGTAGCTTGCCAGCAAATGGGTTACTCTGACGGCAGAGAAATGCAGGTTGGTGACTTGTATGGGGAAGTTAATACAACATGGTTAAACAATGTCTCCTGCACTGGGCGTGAGACAAGGCTGGATGCATGTTACTCTGATGGCTGGAGGGACACGTGTTCAGGCAAGACCCCTGCTGGTGTCAGATGTGTCTGACATTAGTTTGTGTCTAGATGTCTGAGGAAGGATCAAGTACGGAACTAATGCTGCTAATGTCAACATCAGCTCTTTCAGTCTCGACAATGCTATGTGTGAGTGACACCATCCTTTGATTTCCCTCCATAGCATAATATGATCTCTTTAAGTACAACATTTAGTTGAAACAAACTAATGAAATCTGGCTTCTTCAATTAATTACCACTGTGCGTATGGCCACTGAAAAGCAATGCATCTGTTTTTTTCCATCATGGTCATTTCTTTACTTTGGCCTCTCCTGTGAAACCACCTGGTACTGAAAAAGCTGCTATATTTATTTGTTCAATGTGAAATGCTGTGAAAGCACCATTAGATGTAGGTCCGAACAAGAATGTTTGAAGAATGACAATAAACTTGTATTATATGACAGAAGTGTGCAATGGGTGCAGACAAATGAGAAAGAAAGATATAAATTTATATACATAATATGTGAGACATGGTGAATAAGCCATCATATAGTGTTTTATTGTGAAACATACAGTTCGCCATACATACATAGAACCAAATCAGAATGTCTGTACAAATGAAACCTGCATATTTTCTTACAAGCAATACTATTTTGGGCTAGGACTTGCTAAAAATAAATCAACATTATTACAGAGTGTTTCAGGGCCTGCCGTTCAACTAACATTAAGTTAACCTTTTAACAAGTTTAGGCACATGGGTATCTAGTAATCAGGTCACTGCAGTTCCAACTCGATAGGTCACCCCACACTTGTTTCATTCATGTGCCAACCAAAACTACACAGAGCTGTATCTTGTGGAAAAACTGACGCAGACTGCATTGTCAGCAAATCCAACAGCACATGCATGCATGTGCTGCATAAGGCAGCTGTTAGAAGAGCCAGCACAAATAGTCGGACACTAAAAATGCAGTTCATCGTCGACGGGTATATAATAACTCATAAATTACATATGAAAAAGGGTCTTTGAGACTCAGATTATATGTTACAACACACCTACTGTCTGGTTGATCACATAAAATATCATGATTGTAAATGTGAAATAAATTATGATACAGCAAAATTTCTACGTGTTCAGTATTTTTTATTGTAAATAAGATAAATGTTGATGAAAATAAGCCCATGCTCCGTTTACTGCTCAGGCTCATGTGAGGTCACTACTTCTTAGTACACATAAACATATCTTTCAATGTGAAAATTACAAACTTGAAATTGAAAATATGTATTTAGTGAGTAGAAAGCTACTATGGATTTGACTGACACCCATAAACATCCTCTTTTTTTTTTAAAGTGGATTTAAGATGGCACAAGAGCACAATCAACTTTCATAGGTACACTAGCACTCTTGGCAAAGTTACAGGTGTCATATAACTGACTGCAGAAAGTGAAGCCATCGGAAACAAGGCATTCTTAGAGGACTATTCAAAATATTTTGTATTTTACTATAAATGTACTGAGCCAGTAACCTTTGTTGCATGAACAAACAATAAAGTAAGTATAATTTGCTGCAAATTTTTTTTTTATTTCTAGAAATTCAATGTCTTATTCAGACAATAAAAGTGTCTATAACAAAGATGTGTTCACATACAGAGATTTTTAGCATTTCAGTCAAATTTATTTTCATTTTCTCCCAAATCATAAACAGCACTGGATACTTACAAAGTATACAAAGTCTAGTGTGACATAATATGCAAAACAGGTGTACACATATTTTCCCTTGGCTTCTATATTTTTAATGATACAATAAACAAAAAAGACACCTAGTTGAAGTTGACTGCTTTTTATCTTTTATTTTCTAGAATTTTTTTTATTGTTTTTGTGTTCTGAGGTGTAATGGTGGAAACACATCCCAAACAAACAAGAATCCAACTAGTTTTATTCAACTGTGCATAATCACATCATTTTAAACTGAGCATAATTTTACAATAAGTGTCAACAGAAAAACCAGAATAAACTAACTACCAAAAAAACAATCAAAGTACCCACTGATTGGACACAACTGGAGACAAGGAAGAGCGGCTCAAGCCAAATGTCTTATTTCACATAAGAGGATACCCTTCTAGAAACAGCCACATCTAAAGCAAATGTCTAGAATCGACTACTGCTTCTTTCCTCGGCGAGCTTTAAACTTCATGCCACTTGCTGCTCCTTTCTTGGCCCCTTTGACCAGGTTCTTGAATGACCCTTTGACTTTCATCTGCTTGCTGCGTGAAATAAAAGAAAAACATATTTCAGGTGCCTAGCTTTATACAAATGTTGTGGTACATATCATATGTATTCAGAAAATTATCAATTGTTTTCATGTAATTCACATAACAATGCCATTAGCAACACTCTTCCATGAAACATATAAAAGGTAAATGTTATCCTAGGGTATATGCAGTGTTAATTTTTATGTTTATACATTCTAGGTTATACAATGAGGTGATATGACCAGTTACATTTACTTTTATTTATTACAGAAATTTCTTCTTCTTCTTTTCGTGCTCCCTGTCAGCGGTTTTCAGTTAGATTTAAAAAAGTCCACTGTTTTGACTAGAAAACACAACAACCGCTATGCAGTGGCAGCCCACACAATAATGGCATAATTTTAAAATATGAACAGAAGAAAAAGCATTCGGTGATGGCAAACATCATACAGCAGGCCCTTTGCAAAACATCGCTCTCATCACGGTCTACCTCTTGTCAGCTCTCCTGCCTTGTGCACTTTCATACTTTAGGAGTCACTTATATCCTGTACCCATCTGTGTACTGGTTGGCCCCTGCCTCTCCCTCCAGTACCATGCCTCCTGCTATTATTTTTTTCAATCTGCCATGGCACTTAATATGACCAAAATATTTCAGCTTCCAAGACAAGATGTTTATTGACCCATCTTCATTGATCATCAAAGATCTTTTCAAATGTTTATATTTTTTTTAGTGTGAGAATCTTTCTATAGCATTTCAGCCCAAAAGCCCCTATTTTCTTTCTTAAGGACTGAGAGTCTGCGAGTCACATACCTATGTTGCTACAGGGAAGATGCATGCTCTCAAAATGTTAACTTTGATTTCCTTGCTGGCACTCAATCATAGATTTTTAATGCTGTTTAATCTTTACATTGCTTTTGCCATCTTTCTGTTGACGTCTGTCGAGCTGTCTCCATTGTTATTTATTATGGAGCCTTGATCTTCAAAATTTGAATCATTTTCAATTTCTTTACCACTAATCATTATTTTTGGTTACAGCCAGTTTTGTCTGTGGACATTATTTTTGTTTTCTTTATTTACAAGAATATGTTTTGATCTTCACTGTGCTTTATGGACAGACATGAAATTTTCTATTCCCTTTACACTGTTCGAAAGGAGGACTGTCATCTCGCACAGCAAAGTTCTGGAATAGAGTGAGCCATTACTTATCAGTGGATCATAACTGTCACAAGTCTGGTCATTTCATTTTAACATTTCTTATTATGTTTTCTGCATATATACTGAATAGGTATGGTGAGAGAATGCACCCCTGCCTCACTCCATTTTGCACCTTGAACCAATCCGATGTTTCACAAGCTGCTCAAAGGGCTGCTTGTTCATGATAAAAACGTTTAATTAAACGCACCAAATGCTCTGGAAACCCCATACTTCTCATGGTGCTCTACAATTTCTGATGTTGGACACAATCAAATGCCTTGCTATAATCTTAAACAAACATGGAAATCTACCTTGCATTCTCTACATTTTTCAAAGACTGTTCGCATATTAAAGATGTTATCCCTAGTTCCTCTACCCTGTCCGAAACCTGCTTGTGCTTCATCTAGCTCATATTGTAGTTTCCTTTCAATCCTCTTTATAATAATTCATAAGAAGATTTTGCTAGCATGACTTATTAAAGTGATCGTAAGATAGTTGGAGCAAAACTTAAAAGATTTCCTTTCTTTGGGAGAGGGATATAGATTTTCCAGGCTTTAGGCCAAATGGTGCTGCTCCAGATCTCCGTGCACTGTGCAATGGCAAAAAAGACCCACTTTTTTATGGTGGGTCAATGGCAAACAAGTCCCACTTTATCAAACCATTAAAAAAAAATTGTATATGTCATGACAAACAAGAAAACTAAACTAAACTATTTAAACATTATGTGATGGCAGAAAAGACACTAAATCAAACCACTGAAAAACAAATGACAAACTATAACCCACTATATCACATGATCAACTAGACATGTAATGACTACAACAAACTATATCAAACCATAAAAAAAACAATATGTAATAACAAACTAAGACCCACTATATCAAACCATATAAAAGACATGTGATGACAAATAAGACTCACTATATCAAACCATATAAAAGACATGTGATGACAAATAAGACTCACTATATCAAACCATATAAAAGACATGTGATGACAAATAAGACTCATTACATCCACATACACACAAATGATATGATTACAAACTAAGTCCCATTATAGCAAACCATGATTTAAAACAAAACAAAAAAAGCACAATGTGACAGCAAACTAAGCTATACCATATGAAACAATTAGAAAGAAACAACCAACCGTTTGTTCAGACTTTTAAAGTCCAAGGGCACATAGGCAAAAGGATCGGGTTGGCCTTTCTTTTTCATATCACCTGAAGCTCTCTGTAAAACAAGAAATGATATTTTAAGTTGACATAAATGATCAATTCTTTACCCTAAATATATGTTTTTTGCAACTCTTAGCCTGGAGTAGAAGATTCAAACTTAATGTCACCAAAATGATATGGGTGGTTGGATACATAAATGACATAGGTTGCGTGGCAGAAAGCTGTGAAAATGTACAGAATTGTAAATAAACAAAATTATAATAAAATGTGTTGGAGAAAGACAAAACGAGAATAAATCAGGCTAACAAATAACCAAATTTCTTGTGAAACTTCACTTCAAGATGGGCAGTCATGCACTATATGGACAGTACAAAAGATATGCGAAGCTTAAACCACTATCTGTGCGCACTGCTCTCTGTTCCTTCATACATTGCTTTTGTCATGTTTATTATTTTCATAGATTCCCCACAGTGGTGCCAGCAAACAGAGAGCTCCAAGGATAGGTAGTAATTACATATTCTTTTATTAATCCCAGGAATTATTACTTCAATTCCACTTAATGTGTTGCTAGTTTAGTTATTTAAATACGCATAGCTTTGAGTCTATAAAAGTTCAGATAAGTTTATGACATAGTAGGCATCAAAATAGTTAGAATATAATGGGTTAATGCAATGACAATGAGATGAGAAATGTGTGTAACAGAGGCAAATGTGTGTAACAGAGGCAACCAATGAATCTCTGGTAAGCAGCTTGGTACAGAAAATGCTTTTAAAAAAAAAAACAATATTCACATTTGCCTTGATGAAAACTATGAATGACAGCTAAATAATTATTTACTTATTTTGTTTTTTTCTGAAGCTCAAATATTACCTTTGCTCTGTAATCCTGCCCAAAAGCAGCAGACTTTTCCTTCGGTTGTCTGCTCTCCTGAGCCGTAGGCCTGTGAATGCCACTGCCACCAGCTGAAATAACAATGTCCACTTAAATAACTGCCATTCTCTCTAATCCAGTTACTGATTTTAAAGTAATAATTCTGATAGTGTGTTATTGTAAAGTAAGATATTTGGATTTCGGTTTCAGATGTTAGGTATCTTCTAGGATTTTTTAAAATCCCATCATTTATATTTCTCCAACATCCTAAAACTTCTACTTTAATGCTTTCATCCTTAAACATCTGAGCTCAGTAAAACAGGTGATCACAGAAAAGAAAACTGGGCACTACTGGGTACTAAAGTCACCTCATCTTGTTGGCCGTGAGATTTCATAGCTGTGCCCATTGGCAGTCATATGTTCTAGGGGTGTTATGAGATGTCTTCCTTCTGTGTCTATACACAATGTGCAGAAAACTGGCTCGGGTTCGTTTGACCAGGTGGACACACTTGCATAACAAATGCGCACCTTCATTTTCACAACTTATTCTCTGTGAATGACTGTTGTGTATGGAAAAGTGTTGTGAGTAGGTCTCAGGCACTAAAGGCGCCTGCAGGTTACACCTAGCTCGTGGAGACGCCAAATTGGGGAGGGGGGGGGGAGGGGGGGGGCGGGCCCTGAATGCGGCTATCTGGGATCTGTCTGGCTGGTTTTATTTCAGGATGTTATGAAAACCCTTTAGGTTGCAGCCTGGTGTTATTATTATGTATTTGCCGTCCCTCAGGGAGTGGCCGTGGCAGAGCGGCTAGACGCTCGCCGTGGATCAGAAGATCGTGTGTCGCTTCCTGACGGAGCCGTCCCTCTTAGGATGAAATTTTTCGTTTTTTGAAGCCCCACCCTAGCTCTTGCCAGGGGTCGCAATATAGCCAGGCCATAAATATGGCCTAATGGCTGAACGCGGTTTCTGGGACCTCTCCACGGGTGATTCTCATCCACATGGTGGCACACATGTCATTGGGTGTTTATCGCTTGTGTGATGTCCTGGTGGGGGAGAAAGTCAGTCAGTCAGTCTGGGGTGGACCAACCAATTAATCAATCAATCAAGCGATCATGGTTATAAATGCAGTGTTTAAGGACTTTATAAAGTTGTTTTACCTTTATATTTTGATGTTGAAGGTTCATTTCCGTCATCACTATCACCTGGAGCAGCAGCATCCATTTTTCGCTTCTTCGTCTTGTTCTAAGTAGAAATCAACAACAAAATTCATTCACACACACAAAAAGAATCACACACAAATTAAGCTAGAATTTTTCTAATTTTGTTCTGTAATACAGACTTCTTATTATTATGCAGCAACCCTTTATATAATGTTGCTCCTTTTCCAGCCAATCTGAAAGAAACCCAGCCCCTTATTAGCTCTTGCGTCTCATGCAGAAGGTAGGACCTATGTCTTCTAAATGCACTTAATTAGCTCTTGCGTCTCATGCAGAAGGTAGGACCTATGTCTTCTAAATGCACTTAATTAGCTCTTGCGTCTCATGCAGAAGGTAGGACCTATGTCTTCTAAATGCACTTAATTAGCTCTTGTGTCTCATGCAGAAGGTAGGACCTATGTCTTCTAAATGCACTTAATTAGCTCTTGCGTCTCATGCAGAAGGTAGGACCTATGTCTTCTAAATGCACTTAATTAGCTCTTGTGTCTCATGCAGAAGGTAGGACCTATGTCTTCTAAATGCACTTAATTAGCTCTTGCGTCTCATGCAGAAGGTAGGACCTATGTCTTCTAAATGCACTTAATTAGCTCTTGCGTCTCATGCAGAAGGTAGGAACCTATGTCTTCTAAATGCACTTAATTAGCTCTTGCGTCTCATGCAGAAGGTAGGACCTATGTCTTCTAAATGCACTTAATTAGCTCTTGCGTCTCATGCAGAAGGTAGGACCTATGTCTTCTAAATGCACTTAATTAGCTCTTGCGTCTCATGCAGAAGGTAGGACCTATGTCTTCTAAATGCACTTAATTAGCTCTTGTGTCTCATGCAGAAGGTAGGACCTATGTCTTCTAAATGCACTTAATTAGCTCTTGTGTCTCATGCAGAAGGTAGGACCTATGTCTTCTAAATGCACTTAATTAGCTCTTGTGTCTCATGCAGAAGGTAGGACCTATGTCTTCTAAATGCACTTAATTAGCTCTTGTGTCTCATGCAGAAGGTAGGACCTATGTCTTCTAAATGCACTTAATTAGCTCTTACAAATCAAGGAAAACTAAGAACATTTGTTTAATTTCATTCTAACATCTATATATATAAAAATCAATGTTTGTGTGTGTGTTTGGTCTCTATAGACTCGGAAACTACTGAACCGATTTAGCTGAAATTTTCAGGATATGTTTGTTGTGATACCGGATTTTGAACCGTCGTGGTTTGAAATTCAACCTGTCACTGTTAGAGATAGGTGACCACAATTTATGCCAAAATATACGCAACTAATATTTATAACTTTAGTGATTTCTAATTATAGCCACGTTAGTAATTGCGCATGCGCCGTATTTACCATTCGCCGGCGAGTTACGTGCAGCCAACGCCTAATACTAATACATAGAGTAGGTCGTGGTACAGCAAACAAGACTATCTCTATATTTGCCACAATAACCATATTAAACACGATTTCTATTTTCTGTTTTTTTTTTCAAACAACCTTCGATGGGGGGGGGGGCAATCAAGGACTATCTTGACGTCGGCGGAGACAGTGACTGCGACATTTACTTCATTAACCGTGTTAGACACGTGCGATTTCTATTTCATTAATATATCTGGAGTATCTGTCTACGAGAAAACAATTGCCTGCGGTTTTGAATTGTGTTTTAATCGTGACACAGTGGTAGGGACACATATGTCTAATAGTTGTGTTCTCTTTTCGTTGTTCCGATTAAGTGGCTGCTTGGTCGAATGGTTAGAACACTGGGTTCAAGTGCGGTAGACCTGGGTTCGAATCCGCAGTAGTTAAATTTTTTTTTTACCCCGGACTAAAATAATATCTTCATCTGCTCTGTCGTGGTGACAGCACTAGCCATGTTGCCTTAATATTTAAAAAAAAAAAAAAAAAAAACAAGTAAATGGGTAAACCATTTGATAATTAAATTTGACCATTTCACATACTTATGATTGCATTGTTAAACTTTCCGATTGCATGGTTACGCTGAAATTTTATAGATTTTCATTTATTTTCATTTAGATTTAGTTATTTCATCTGTGTTGGAATTTTTAAGCTGTGCTGTTTACAATGGCGTTCATTTCCTAATTATGGTGTTTTTTTTTTTCCTGTGTTCATTTGCTTTTCAAGTGTTGTTGTTTTTTTTCTCCCAACTACTTCAATGTGGGAAAGAGTTGTCGGTGGGTGAATTTGGGGGGGGGGGGGGGGGGGGGGGGGGGGGGGGGGGGGGGGGGGGGCAAACTATTAACTGAGAGAGCTTTAAGTCACAGTAATTGCTTTACCCACTTAAAGTAGCAGCAGCAGTAATAGTTGTGGTTGGGCTGTTACACCATAGTGCTCTCATGTGAAGACCGCCGGTAAGGTTATGGCGTTCTTCTGTCGGCAAGTGAAATTATACATCCTAACCTGACCAGTCTGTGGCGACAGCACTAGCCATGCGGAACCAAATCTTCTGGCTCACGACTCTCTGTCTACTCCGATGGTAACACAGATAGCAGTGACATTATTTTAGTAGTTGTACTTGGTACTTGAAGGATGATGTGTGGTAAATATTTCACTAGCCCTATTCACTACCTTTTACAATTCCTGCTCCTTATTTTAGTCCAGATGGACAGGGATGTCAATGTCAGTTTACAGCAACAACAAAATATCGCCAGTTAGTGATTTTCAAATCCTTCGAAGAGGGAGAGAGCAGTAGTCGGTGGAAGAGGGGAGGGGAGGGGGGTAATGACTTAAATTTAAGAGAACTTAAAGAGCTTTACACGTGATTTTCAAGTTCTCATTACCTAATTTGTTTATATTTTACTAACACTACCTCCGCTTTTCTATTTTTTACGACTTACTTTGTTATTTACAAGTACAGTTGTAGCTTTACTTCCGTCTCCTATAAAAATACAAACAGCTTTAGCATGTGATAACCAAATAACCACTTTTGTTACCGTGCTAATAACACCATTTAAACGACCACTAATATAAAGATACAATTATATGGTGCGTGTTCTAAAGTTGGGAAACCAGACTATCTATCTATATATATCTTCTATATATATAAAAATCAATGTTTGTGTGTTTGTTTGGTCTCTATAGACTCGGAAACTACTGAACCGATTTAGCTGAAATTTTCAGGATATGTTTGTTGTGATACCGGATTTTGAACCGTCGTGGTTTGAAATTCAACCTGTCACTGTTAGAGATAGGTGACCACAATTTATGCCAAAATATACGCAACTAATATTTATAACTTTAGTGATTTCTAATTATAGCCACGTTAGTAATTGCGCATGCGCCGTATTTACCATTCGCCGGCGAGTTACGTGCAGCCAACGCCTTCTCTAATACTAATACATAGAGTAGGTCGTGGTACAGCAAACAAGACTATCTCTATATTTGCCACAATAACCATATTAAACACGATTTCTATTTTCTCGTTTTTTTTCCAAACAACCTTCGATGGGGGGGGGGGGGGGGGGGGGCAATCGAGGACTATCTCGACGTCGGCGCAGACATTGACTGCGTCATTAACTTCATTAGTCAGGTGCGATTTCCATTGTCTTTCTTTTCTAAAAACCTTTGATGAGAGAGGGGGTTCTAGGTGGATTTAGTTGTGGGGGGGGGGGGGGGGGGGGGATCAAAGACTATCTCAAATTACGCCACAGCAATGCGTGGCCGGGTACAGCTAGTATTCAATATTATCACGTGTTATGTTTTGTTACTGCATTACACTTTCATCAATCACAACAAACAAACAAAACCATACCATCAGCATTTCAGAGACTGCTTACCCAATGCTCACCAACTTATACTCCTGGCCTATCTTGTATGGATGTTAACATAGATATACATTTATGTATATGTTGTGCGCTTTGTTATGTATGTTTTACTAAGCACATACACACACAGCTAAAAAGTCTGAACTGAATCCTTACTCTGAGTTCACCTCCCATTGCCGCCAACAATTCTTCCAACTCATCCTCATTATCATCCTCGTTACCGCTTCGTTTACGGCCTGGTTTGCCTGAATAGGAGTAACAAATAAATCTAAATAGTCATGCAACATGAAAGTAACAGGAAAAATATGATGAAATTAAACAACTAACAGGTAGCTGTTGAGATTTCCCAAAATACCCAAATAATAACAGATGATTTAAACAAAAATTAACCTCTTAATATCACCAAATAAAAAAAAATATATAATAGTTTTTAAATTTCCAGAATGTAACATCAGGCATATAAATAATATAAATACAATATTATAAATATAAAATAGTGTTACCAATAAGAATACCACCCCCCAAAAAAAATGAAGGCTCTACAGCACAGAAATAATGTCCTTCTGTAGCTTCTAAGTCAATGCAGTGTGGCACTGGTCATCATTCCAGCTCTAATAGAGAGCACTGTACTTAAATTCTCGCACCCATAAGGATTTGTTTATACAAGATGGGTAACCAGCTGCTGGCAGCATCAGACTAAGCACAGACTACAGTTCAGTGATGATCCAAGCAGATCTCCATACAAATTGCATGTGTGAACTGAACAATAAATACATCCTGAAACGAAACTCTAACCTACACAGCAAACATGCAAATGGATTCACCACTTCACCAAAGAGACAAACCCCCTCCCCCCATCAGTATTCAAGACCTGATCAATCAATCAGGTGCCGTCTCCAAAGTTAAGATTGCCTGCAATGGATCTCCAACATGCCTTGTCTCTTATCCTGGTTGTACTCTCTCAGACTGATGCCCGTCACCTCTTGATGTTGTCCTCTTACTTGTATCGTTACCCACCTCTTGCTCTCTTGCCTTCGACCCTTCCTCCAGTATGGCTTTTTTTAAAGGCGTGTTAGATCTTTTAATGTGGCTAAAGTAGTTCAACTGTCTTTTATTTATTTCAGTAATTCTATTTTTGTCTGTAGTCTTTCCAGAACCACTGAACTGGACTCAAGACTAAAGTCTTATTTACTATCAATCATGTCCGACATCTTGTGCAGGTTCCAGGGTCACATTGTAAAGAATAAATAGTAGACCCACTGCTCCCCGAACAAGCATAGACTTAAAAGTTGACTAATTATGAGTGTTTTCTTCAAAGTCAGAGTGCATTTGCCTGAGAAGCGAGGAACCAACAGTCTTTATACAAACAAACCAGATCTGTAAAACAGATGTGCATGCAAACTCAAGTCCTGGAAAGTCCAGATGTGGATGAACAATCAGAACTTACTGTCAGAATTTACCTCCAGTGAGTGTAAGAAGAAGAATTTCTGGCACAGATGATCCTCTATACATGACGTAGTTCCCCTTGGTTTTTTTTTTTGGGGGGGGGGGGGGGGGGTGGAAGGGCATAGCAAAGGCTAAATAAAACAAGTAATTTTTATATGGCAACTGCCATAAACCACACATATTATACTTCTCAAAGATGTAAACAGTAAAAGAGTGAAACTCCTATTCCTAGCTCAAACATATTTGGTTAAACTCATGATGTGAACTACATTCATACAAAATAAGAAAAGATATGGCACATTCTTCTTTGATCCTACAGTGATGGAACTAGTCTGTTCAGATAAGGGAAGGAAATTCAAAGAACCTATGTGCATAAACATTCACCTGTTGGAAACTAAGAAAAGGCCAAATAGGCCACATTTCAAAACTGGAAAGAGAACCCACCAAAGATCCATTTATAGTAAGAGTGAATATGGTATGTACATGTGGATTGCTCTGGTGCTACAGAGTCTGTGCGCTACGATGAATCTCTCCCCATGTGATCTATAGGTAGGAAGGATGAGAGCCAGGAAGGACACCATCTAGATATCTAGCTATGTATGAGATACTTTACCAAAACCTAAAAAGTTAGTGCATGTGATAATCATAACTGTGTGTCAATTACAACAATTGAAACAATATTTCTGACTATAGGACCCCCCCCCCCCCCCCCCCCCCCCCCTGCCGCTCAGGGCTCAATTTTGATGGAACTATAGATCCCCTACCCCTTCCCAGGGGTTTGCTGAAATCACATGTGTATGGGAAAAGACTAAGATATCACAGCCTAGCTTCAACACAACATTCCAACTGCCCTTTGAAGTGTAAACGCAAGAAGAACAAGGTACTACACACCCACAAAAATTACAGAAAAGACACAAACAAACTACCTTTTTCCTTCTCTTCTTCATCCTGAGTGATGATAAGTCTACCATCGGCAGACAACTTAAAACCTCTTTCCTTATCCTCTGTCTTTTTATCTCCACTGTTGTCTTTTGGCTTGGTTGCTAAAATGATATATAAATATTACTCGTAACAAGAAATATTATTTACTGAGCATGTGTGTGTGTGTATAGAGAGAGAGGGAGAACAATGGGTGTGGGGGGACACACACACAAACGAACAAACTTTATTTTTAAAGGGTTAAGAACTCGCCTATTTTACATTCTGCTCTTTTAGCATCATTCCTTTCAAAATCTCTTCCACTCATACATCATTTAACAGACCATAATAATAGTAATAAAAATAACAGTAAAAACTTCATCAAAATTTTGAGTCTTAGTTAAAATCGCTGGAATTTGTTCTAATTATGACTACATTTCTAAACAACAATTATACTGATTTAGAATGTGAAATTTTTTTTAATGGAGCATGTAGAGAGAGAGTGTGAAACACACATATACACAGAGAGAGAGAGAGAGAGAGAGAGACAGAGAGAGAGAGAGAGAGAGACAGAGAGAGAGAGAGAGAGAGAGAGAGAGAGAGAGAGGCAGACAGTAGCCTATGAGATGTGTTATGGAAAGGGCCCTTCTCGCCCCACTAGGACATTAATTAAATGCTAGAACAATATTCTATGGTTCAAATGGCCCTCGATGAATGATGTGTTCAACATTACACCAGCTGGTTTTACTTCCCAGGATATCTCCTGGCACCCATTTTTTGGTTGTCAGTCTGGCAACCCAGATCATTGATAAAGATCTGATAGATCAGCATTGATACTGTATAACGAGAATGGTGAACTTATTTTAAAAATTATATTAACAAAGAGCCAAGCTCTGTTGTGGTCTCACCAAAGACTTGCTTGGATGCTGTTGGGTCCATAAAGTCGACTATTCCATCATCCCCAGTCTCCATCAGCCAGGCATCCTTGCCATGTCTCTTCTTGCCTTTCTTCACCCTCGTTTTCTTACTGTCATCATCATCCATTTCAGAGTCAGTGTCCTTGAGGAGGTCATCAATGCTAGCATTGAAAAAAAAATGAACATATTTTACTTCAAGAAAAAAAAAAGGACCATTTTCATGACAATTTTATTCTGATGTCTCTAAGGAATCTTTCAGATGGGTAGCTGAAATGATTTACCTGCTTGACATTTTACTAATTTACTTGAAGTTGCACTGTTTTTCTAAAATGGGTAGACTTTCCTGTGACAAGATATCAAAGTACTAATTTCATGGGCACTGTGCTGCAGAGCTCCCTTTCCCTTCCTCAAGTAGATTTCAAGCAGTGTGTGTAAAACTTCACATCAACAAAGAAACATACAAGGATGTAAAAGACAGGCTGACTGGGGTTACACCCAAGCTGGTAACGTCTCCAGTGTTAGTGATTTCACAGTCATGCTCAAAAGAATATTCTTCTTCTGCATTCATCCGAAGACGTAAATAAATTGTGCCCGTTTATAAATGGCTGCAATACTTGAGCCTTTCAGCCAATACATTCGACTTCTGCAGGCTTTTGTGGTCAGGGTTAGCCTTACCGATAAAAAGAATGAATAACCCAACTGTTCAGGTCATTTGTCTTTCCAGATGACTGTGTAAACTGTGCTAAAGAAAGGCATGGAAATCACAGCCCATGGCAATGGCAAGTGGACCAGCAACACCTGCCCATGTTAAGAAAAATCTTCAACAATAAGTTCACAGGATTTCAGGATCTCTGTTTTCATCACATATATCTGCGATATTGTTCAGGTCATTTTTCTTCTTTCTCTTCCTAGTGTTCAGCAGATGTAAACTCCGGTGAAAACTTCTGGTTCTTCGCCCACTTATGGACATTATTCTCTTATTCAAGAAAGATATGGCTTATATGTTTGCAGAATGTTGGTTTAGGCTATTTCAGAATTTGAAATTTAAACAAGCTTTATACAACAACAGTACTACATTAACTTACCTTTCAGGTTGTGCTGTGATTTGATCTTCATCATCACTTTCTTCATCTTCATCTTCACTGCCTGCATCTTCCTTCTCCTTTCTCTTGGCTCTTTCTTGTGATTTGTGAATGTTCTTTAGCAGTTTGTGCACTCCTTCTTGTGTCAAGTTGACGATTAATTCGTATCTAGTTAACAAATAATGTCAACAATTTTACCAAACACTGGTGCATCATAAAACTCTAGCACATCAAATAAACACTAGTGTGCTTTTGCAGTGTTCCTCTACATATCATCAACATCATGTGCCCTGCATGACACGACTCACCATCTCACATGATCACCAGAATCACAGATCAGTGTTCTAGTCTCACCTTAACCACAGGGCCAAGCTATCATTGTATTTACCTCAGTGCCCTTATTTTTTTTTTTTAATTCCATAAATCTTGCCAACTGATTTTGAGGTCCTTTCCTTTTCCTAACATAACACAATAAATACACCAACTGTTTATGTCTAATTTGTCTTATGAGTGAGGTTTTAATCTGTCTGAGTAAGAAGGCCTTGTTTGTTTTATACTTTTCCATGATATTCTTTGCATTCTTCGAAAAAATCCCATATGCAGCCACAATTGTATCAGAAGCAGATTGGGTGAAGTAGTTATTGTTGTTGTTATCGATCCAGCGGCGCATGAGCTTTCGTGAAGTAGTTATTGTTGTTGTTATCGATCCAGCGGCGCATGAGCTTTCGTGAAGTAGTTATTGTTGTTGTTATCGATCCAGCGGCGCATGAGCTTTCGTGAAGTAGTTATTGTTGTTGTTATCGATCCAGCGGCGCATGAGCTTTCGTGAAGTAGTTATTGTTGTTGTTATCGATCCAGCGGCGCATGAGCTTTCGTGAAGTAGTTATTGTTGTTGTTATCGATCCAGCGGCGCATGAGCTTTCGTGAAGTAGTTATTGTTGTTGTTATCGATCCAGCGGCGCATGAGCTTTCGTGAAGTAGTTATTGTTGTTGTTATCGATCCAGCGGCGCATGAGCTTTCGTGAAGTAGTTATTGTTGTTGTTATCGATCCAGCGGCGCATGAGCTTTCGTGAAGTAGTTATTGTTGTTGTTATCGATCCAGCGGCGCATGAGCTTTCGTGAAGTAGTTATTGTTGTTGTTATCGATCCAGCGGCGCATGAGCTTTCGTGAAGTAGTTATTGTTGTTGTTATCGATCCAGCGGCGCATGAGCTTTCGTGAAGTAGTTATTGTTGTTGTTATCGATCCAGCGGCGCATGAGCTTTCGTGAAGTAGTTATTGTTGTTGTTATCGATCCAGCGGCGCATGAGCTTTCGTGAAGTAGTTATTGTTGTTGTTATCGATCCAGCGGCGCATGAGCTTTCGTTAAGTAGTTATTGTTGTTGTTATCGATCCAGCGGCGCATGAGCTTTCGTGAAGTAGTTATTAAAATCGCCTAACTCCACACACACACTTTCATTTTTAGCCCTTGCTCGATTATGTAGATGTAAGTCTATGCCTCACATACTTGACTATGTGTCTAAACAGGTGACTATAATATTCTGAAGACCATAAACGAAAGAATGTTGACATAAGTCACAAGAAAATTTGAAATAACGTGCAAGACTGTGTGAACGAGGAATTCGGTGTGGATCTGGCAAGGAGGGACAGATGAGAGTATAATCAGTGTGCTACAGGAACAGGTAGCATCTACACCTTAAGGCATTTGCTGTGGGAAAACAGAGCATCCATGGGTGTGTCTGGTGTGTCATGATGTCAATTCTTAAATCAGTCATTACAACCATATATTTAATATCTGACAACAAAATCAGCCTTGCTGATTCCAGTTGTGAAATCTCTTGTTAACTTCAACACAAAACCTATTTCTGAAAGGAACCCTGCAGTAGGGAGCTGCTGTGGTATAACTGCTAGACAGTTGCCTGCGGGTCCAGAGATCGGGGGTTCAGGTCCTGATGCAGTCAGACTTTTTCTTGTCTCCCAGGTTGTGGACACTAAAGTGTGTACCAGGTTAACTCCTGGGAAGTAAATGTGGCCAATATGATGCTGCCATATGACCCACCGAGTGCAGATTGGTCTATAAAATATAGGTCTATCCCTATATGCCTAATATGCTTTGAGGCGTGGACAAGGGGTCCTTTTACCTTGTAATGACCTTATTACAACCCGAGGCTTACTTGCAACACTGTCTTTACACTAAATATCTGGACACTACTTTTCTCTGCATTAAAGTCTGGAATAAAGCGTTTTACTTATCCACACAAACATGTGGTTTTCAATCTGCATTGTGATTACAAACACAGTTATATTATATTTCCTGTGTACCCTTACCCAAATCTCTTGATCAGTTTCAAATAAATGATCTTCGTTAAACGTCTCATATTGCCTTTCACAGCAATTTCATGAAGGCTGTTCAACTTTTAGAAGAAAAACAAAGATTCACATAAGAATATATAAAGTAAATGTGTGAAATAAAACAAATATTCACACAGAATGTTACATACTAGAGTGTGACATATTATGTCATCACATATTTTAGGTAATGGCATTGTGAAGTGTGGTGATCAGATACCTTGCTTATCATTCTCCTTTATTCAGAAAAATCTGTTACTTATTTTAGGAGACTTGGTTGAGCCCACAGCTGTATCAAAATTATTATTCTTCGTAGAAGTTCTGGTTGTTTTTCTACTACTGGACTTTAGTCCTGTTCTAGAAACTGAGTGTTGCGTGCACATCCATTTTAGAGGTCTGACTCATTTGCCTCTCAGGCAGATGTACTCCGACTTCAAAGGAAGCTCCCATTTAATCGACTCTTGCAAAATGCTTTGGGGCAGGTAGTGGGTCTATTCTTGTTTTCCCCATAACAGGACCCTGGAACCCACACAGGGAGCCGTATCAATCAATTAGGTGCCACAACTATAATACCGGTTAGATGCAATGGATATCCAAAACGTTCTCCTCCTGGTTGTACAAAATTTGATGTTTCTATTTGAATTGCTGTCTATCTCTTGCTGTCAACTTTTCCCCACAGTATTGTCTTAATGTCCTCTTTTAATGTAGTTTAAAAATGTCACCTTTCTCTTCAAAATGTTGGTAGTATCTGTTTTTGGTTTCATTTGTGACTTACTCTTATGGATATCCATACACAACTGTACATTTCCAAGTTTAAAATGTCTCAGGACGGACAATGAACTGATCAGCTAGTAATTCAGTCCACATTTTATTGTACTGTGGTGTTTCTTAACAGGAGTAATGAAGATTTTTTCAAGGGGAACTAATCACCCACATCAGAAGGAGACAATCTACATTATCTGGTCACATCTTGAGAAAGATAGAACGAGTACATCATGATGGTGTGGAAGACAGAAGGCAATGGGAGCAGAAGGATACTGAAAGAGAAGATGCTGGACAGCTTCACATCATAGTAGGGGAAAGCATCTGTGTCAGAAATCTACATGAGACAGAAGACAGCACAGACATGACCATTCTGTTATACGCCATAGGCTTTAAGAAAAACAGCCACACACAAAAGTGTGCACTGACAAAACTTAGACCCAAAAAAATCCTTGCTATGATTTTACTGTACGCTGTTGCTAACTATCCTGCTCTAATAAGATATTAACTGAAATAAAAAGCAGATATTAACTGAAATAAACAACAAAACTCATAGACAAAAATTGAATAATTAAAAACACTAGGGAAGAATTAATGTCTTACCAAATCTTTCAGATGTGCAGCCAGAACCGTGTTTTCATAGGCAGAAAGTATGACTTTAACAAAGCCCAGAGCAGTTTTAATAATCTCCCTTGTTTTTGATGCCAGCAATAAGCAGACGCTGTCAATCATATTATCCAGGACGGCTCCAGCCAATTTATCTGTACAGTTTAAAAACACATGTAAAAGACAATGGGGGGAAAAACATTCGATGTACATAAATTGAAAACAATAAACCACTTTGATATGATCCTACCATTTCCCATCATCTTCCACTTTACCCAGTGCCAGATGGATGCACTATTGTCATTCTCTCTCAATGTACAGTGTCTTTAACATTGTTAAACAATCTGTTTTTTGGTCTCACTTCAGGTCTTCTTAAATACAGCGCTTGTGCTGGTAAGTGGTGCTGTACTGAAACAAGTTGCTGACCCCACATTCTGTCTAAAGTTTCCCATAGCCTCTAATTATAATTTTAAAATAGGTGTATTTACGACATAGACAATTAAATGCAGCTAAAACAAAAGCGAAATAATTTTTTTAAAAAAAAGGGAAAGAGCCAGTGGCACATTAGACATTTGATGCTAGACTCTACAGACTAATTGTAGACACAGGGTGGTGTGGTCATCATTATGCCAGCCACTGGGATGTGCCCATTATAGGCTGGGGAAACGGTGGCAGCCAAGGACAACTTTGAAAAACAGACTCAATGCAGATTTGAACCAAAGACTTTTGGGCCAGCAGGCATGTCTCTGGTAACTACACTTCTGTAGCTCCCATATTAATATTTATTATATATTAAACCTTTTCGACCCATGGGTGCTAAAAAAAATGGACCAAGACCCAGAGAGAATTACACCAGAAAAATCTTGTAAACAAATATTTTGTTATAAGTAACTGTTGTTGTTGTTATCGATTAAGCGGCTTATGAGCTTTCGCCCTTTGGCCCAATGCCATGTAGTGGAATTTGCATGTTTTCACAAGCTGTTCTTTTCCTCCGTGCAAGGTGTTTCACTTGTCTAATCTCGGAGGGAGTAGCATTCTTCTAGTCTTGCTGAGTTTTGGGCACTCAAAGTAACTGATAAACTGTTGAAAAACATATTTATAATAATTGTGTAAAAAGTATATAGAGGGGGTAATCAATATTCAAAATTCCCTGTGTGGGTTCCAGGGCCATGTTGTGGGGAAAACAAGAACAGAACCACTGCCTTCCCAACAAACATACTGTTGAGAGTCGACTAACTGGGGGTTTCCTTTGAAATTGGAGTGCATCTGTTTGAAAGAAAAGGAACCAAAAGTCTGCATAAAAATAAGTCAGATCTGTAAAATAGATGTGCACGCAATACACAGGTTCTGGAACAAGTCTTAGGTCCAGAGGTGGATAAACAACCAGAACTTTCCACCTGATTCACAGCTGGTGAATGCAAAGAATATTGAAAATGCTATACTTAGTAAATATATTCACATCCAGACCTCCTAAACACAATGCAATGGCACTTCACTACACTTTTAAAGCAAAGGTCATTGCAGAAATGGCGATAAATCTGCATTTCACAGCCAGAAGTGACAAGATCTTGCCTTCGCTGTGCTATAAATTTCTTCTTGACACTAAAAAAATCCCATGAAAACTCATTTTTAATCTTATTCTGCAGCTGTGCACTTGTGCAACAAGCAGCGACCAGACAAGCAGTAAATACAAAGGTCAAAGAAAGGTGCGGACAACAGTGGTACAGCTGTAGCATCGCTTACCTTTATAGTGGTATACAAGTAGCACAGCTGTAGCATCGCTTACCTTTATAGTGGTATACAAGTAGCACAGCTGTAGCATCACTTACCTTTATAGTGGTATACAAGTAGTACAGCTGTAGCATCACTTACCTTTATAGTGGTATACAAGTAGTACAGCTGTAGCATCACTTACCTTTATAGTGGTATACAAGTAGTACAGCTGTAGCATCACTTACCTTTATAGTGGTATACAAGTAGCACAGCTGTAGCATCACTTACCTTTATAGTGGTATACAATGCGAGTCAAGGCTAACAGTGTAGCACTGATCATGTGGGGAGAGCCTGCTAGACCAGCTAACACTTTGTTGACAAACTCTCCTAAACTTTCTGAAACAACATCAGGTAAGATGTCAGAAAATGCAACAAATCTGTTAATGCAAAGTAAAGAAATCCCAATTTACAAATAATTTACACAAGACAATAGATTACATATTTTAAAAGGTGTAAATAAGTGAAAGTAAAAGGAATTTTCGACATACATAAAAATTGGGAAGATAAACACTGAATTTACATTTCTATACCAAACCATACCTGATAGAGATGAAAGGTATGGTGGACAGTCATCTACATGGCATGCATGTCAGGTGGAGCAGTGGTTCCCAATTAGAAAAGACCCATGGACCCCACATTTTTAAATGTCTGCATTGGACCCATACTTATCAAAAAGAGTAAATCTATATCAGAATGGCAAAAACAAAATAGGGTTGAATGCTGTTGTTTTCATCTTTTGTTAACAATATCTCAGACCCAACTGGGAACCAGAGATACTGCATAAAAAGTACAAGTTAACAATTCATCTTCATCTTCTGAATCATATGACGGTACTGGCCCCTAGCTTCATAATTTTACAGTCAAACAGGAATGAGTGATGTTATCAGTATAACGTCAGCTGCCTTTACTTCCAAGAAATTTTGTCACATGCATTTTTAGGTTGCGTTTACATTAAAGCTAGGTCATATTTAGACATCTGCCTCAATGGGAATTCAAATCTGTGACCACAAGGCCAAGAGTTAACGGTGCTAGCCACTGTTTGTATTTTATTTTGTTAAGTGAAGAATCTCAGTACATCTTTACAGTCTACAGTACATTTTGTTTCAATTAGGAAAAGATCAGCAGACACTGTGGTGAAAATAGACCAATCTCGTTAGAAATATCACATATTATCTGTTCAAATATTAACAATATAGAGTTAGGAAATTAGTGAGCAGAACAATTATAGAAGAAATATTACAGCACGCAGTAACAATTTAAAACAGGAATAAAACCAAAGAGACCAAAAAAAAATCACAGGACCTTGATAGCATAAAAAAAATGATTCAGTGGTTAAACATAACATGTAAAAGAGTAGTCAGTCAATTACAACTATTATAAGATTTATGAGATAAATGGCCCTACCTTTCTCAGTAACATCTCCATGCCATCTGATATATGTTTCAGACATTACAATAATCAGCTCATACGCTGCAGCTCTGGCCTTCACTCCTATTTCTTTGGTGCACAAGATGGCCTAATAAGCAGACAGTTTCATCAATTATCTTCTTATAAATCAGCATATGAAACAGACAACTAACTATTCTTCCAAATGGTGTCAATCTCTATTTTTAAATCTATCCAATTAACATATTTAAAATTACCCCCCCCCCCCCCCCAAAAAAAAAACATTTTGGGATATTATTTTTGCTGTCAGTTTGAATCTCCTCTTTTGTCAAATATTTTATTAAACAACTACCAGACTGCAATCAATTCTCTTTATGCCTAAAGGCACATGAGGCTCCAGAGAGGACTGTCCATGCAATCTTTAGCGCAGTTTTCCATGTCAGAGATACTGCACTTAATTCACTTTTCATCGTTCGTCTCCGTGTTGTTTTTTATCGCTCCTTCTTTCTCTTTTCCTCTTGCGTCCATGTGAAAGCTGGTTTTGGTAGGTATATCAGGATTCATTCTCCTAATGTAGCCAAGCCATTTCCATCTTCTCTTTGTTATCATACTGTCTAGAGTTTCTTGGTTTGTGACTTTTATTAGTTTAGTCTTCGAGATTGTATCTGGCCAGAAAATTTTGATAATTCTACGTAGATATGTGTGTACATAGACTGCAAGGTATACTGCACATTTCACATCTCCTTATCGCTAATGAAATAAAATTTAAGAAATATAATTTGCTGGTTTATAAAGTCTTCTCTTTAAAAATATCAACAGCATGCACACTGAATGCTTATATCAATCACTAGTGAATCTTTGAGGCAACTAAAATACATAAATTTATAAGTACCTACTCAGAAGCAGCCAGCCAGGAAAAGGGAAGAGGGGCCTCAAGTCAAATTCAGCAGACTTACTTTCTGAGCACACTCAATTCCAGTATTTATAAATATAGTTAGTAAGCGATTCACAAATATGTAACAGAACATTACTGAACCCAAACTCACCTCCGGCAGTGTGGCCATAAATATATACATGTTTTTTTCTTGCAAGTTCTTGTACACGTGGATGAGACATCGCAACCGAGGCTGTAGTAAAAATTATAATTTTGCATTATTTTAAACCATAAATAGTATAGTGTCTTGCACACACACACACACACACACATATATATATAAATACACTGCCACTAGAAATATACACAGCCACTAGCAATTTATAATGAAACTACCAGTATATATATTTACACACACACACACATACACATATTATATAACAGAACATTACTGAACCCAGCAGTGTGGATACAAATATGTTTTTATTACCATGTTTTTTTTCTTGTATTTGTTCACAGGTATGTATATGCAGCACTAAACACTAACAAAACAATCAATCAATAACTATTATAGTCATCATCTTTAGAAACAAACTAATTGCCATCTAAAGTAATTGACCCACAAAGAGAACTGACTGCCCACACCAGGAGACATTCTACATTCTCTGATCATTTGATGAGAACAAAACTGGAGTACACTGTGACAGTGGGAAAGTGAGAAATTAAGAGAGAAGATGCTGAATAATTTGACATTATAGCATGTAAGGTATTCAATGTTAGAAATGACTGTAGTATGTGAGACAGAAGATTGTGGATAGACATGACTACCTTTGCCTTTCCTGTGTGTTCACCGGCTGTAAACTCTAGCAGAAAACTCTGGCTGTTTGTCCACTTCTGGTCTAGAAACTGAGTGGTGCATGCACATCCATTTTACATATCTGGCTGATCTGTATGCAGACTGTTGGTTCCTTGCCTCTCAGGCAGATGCACTCAGAATTTAAAGGAAGACCTCAGTCAATTCTTATGACATGCTTGACTGGGAGACAGTGGGTTTTTCCCACAATGGGGCCCTGGAATCCACACGGCAGCACAACTACCAATGCCACACAGCACGGACTATAAGAAGTCATCCAAGGTAATATAACCATTTATCTTGTATAGTAACCAACTAATCTGTGGTAAAAATGTGTCCCCACCTTACTGTCCATATAAAAACTCACCAATCTGATCAGACAACTATGGACTTCTGCTTTATGTTCTCCAAAAACAGTTTAACAAATTTTCCCCTTCTACCTTTCTCAAATGGGAGTCCCCGTGGTGTAGCAGCTAGACGCTCTCCTGCAGATCAGAAGGCCGTGGGTTCAGGTCTTAACGGAGCCCCGCCCCCAACTTTTTTCATAAACGACCTTAGCTCCCAGGTCAACCCAGCCTTGAGAAGACAAGATACCAGGTACATCCTGGGAAGTAAAGGTGGCCGCGTGATGCTGACTACATCACCCAACCTGAATACTGTCAAATACCTTTCTAATTTCATGTAACGAAATATAAAAAAAATTGTTGATTTATAACAATTAGAAACACTTACAGCTTTAGATGATGGGCTGGACTTTGACAGGGAGTGAAGCAATGTTTCAGTGATTTTATCCAGGTTGGATGACAAGAGATCTCTACAGCCAGCTGTTTTTCCACTGCAGATTTCTTCAAGGACACGGTAAGACTTTTTCTGGATGGTCTTATCATCTGACTGGATGTGAAAGTAGTACAAACAGATATATCAACAACAACAGATATCCATTTAAAATGTATCAGTTATTCATTAATGCAATATACACAGCTAGTTAGTTGTGTATCTTTAACAGAACGTTGCAGAATCAACCCCAGAAGTCGTTAGTTGTTTGTGATTTCACTAAGCAATTTTACATTAAGAAGTTTGCCACTGTTTTCTAAACAGCCAAATCTCAATACCAGTTCTAAAACCAACACAAGGTGGTCTGCTGCCATAAAGCCTGCAGCTGGGATCAAACCAAGCACCTCAGAATTATGAAGCACATTTGCAATGCTTAACCCACAGATGCCCATTTTAATCAAGGAAACAGGTGCATGTAATGTACCACAGAGTGAGCCTACAAAATATATTTGTGGACTATTAACACTATCTGCACATAAGTGATGTGGGACAAAAACTTGATTCTTAAATTATGTGAGGTTCTGGTGCTTAATAATTTTCTCTCAAATTGTATGTATTGTAAGATCTGATTATGTCTATGTTTTCTTTGGCATTCAGTGATACTTTGGTTAGTTGCGAATCCTTTACAGGACGTTGCAGAACCAACCCCAACAGCCCAAGGCTGTTGTGTGGTTTTTCTAGGCAAATTTACGTCCAGTAGTTTGTCATTGCTTTCTGAACGGTCAGCTTTCTTGATACCACTGTTGCCACCAGCGCAAGGTGCATGGCCCGCAGCTGGGATCCAACCTGGCATCCCGGCATTAGGAAGCGTTCGCATTGACTTAGCCACAGAGCCGACAAGTGATACTAAAAGAGTTAAAATTAAATTATTAAAAATTTGCAAATAATTTAAACTAAAACAGAATTCAACACTTCAAGAGAAGCGTTATCTATTTAATAAGCAAGATATAACATATTAACAAACAAATAAAATATTGTTATAATTACACCAAAGGATTTCCGTGCCTTGCTTAATTAAACCACTTATATCAGTTGAGATGGTTCAGTTCATCCAGATCATGAATATACAAAAAAGCTTAATCACAGCCTACAGTCTAAAATAAAAATAAAAATTTTTTAGCATTAGTACCCTTCTCTTTAAAACAAGATAATGTAAGGCAGCAGATCAACATATGAACAAAAGTACTCTACTAACCTGAACTCGTGGCAGGGCCAGTTCAAACATCTGGTTCAGTCTTGTAGGGTCTGCATATGGAATCATGGCAATGGCCAGATCTAGCAATGCTATGCTGTTGATAAAGAGAAGTGCCCACATCAGAAATTAAAACTGAGAGATATACTTCTTTTTCACCACATTCACCGGCTTTAAAATCCAGTGGAAAGTTCTGGTTGTTTGTCCATTTCTGGATACTAATCTTGTTCTCAGGCAGATGCACTCTGATTTTAAAGGAATTAGTAGACTCTTATGACAATCTTATGGTCATCATAAGTATCATAATTACAATTTGGAAGTTGACTAACTTACCTGGGTTTTGCCCTGCTGGAATGCCATCCAGGATGTGACTCTTTAGGGCAAAGGGATGTTCAAATCTTCAACCAGCAGCCCAAAGAGAGGAACAGACAGGTGGATGTACCAGGGTTACGTGCAGTTCTGACCAATTTTCTTCATCTCCTTGTAAGATATCTTGGGAGCAGGAAATAGTCTGGCTAATGAGGAGGGGCTTTTTAATGCCAGGGTACCAGGTTCGATCCCAGCTGCGTGCCTTGTGCTGGTTTCAACAACAGTATCAAGAAGTCGACCATCCAGAAAGCAATGGCAAACTACTGGAAGTAAACGTGCCTAGAAAAACCACAACAGCTAAAATGTTGGGGTTGGTTCCGCAAAGTTCTGTAAAGGATAAGCATCTAACTAATGAGGAGGGATTCACAGATGATCTCTGATTTCCTGAAGCATGGCAGTTCTTTGTATACCACATGATTTGCCAAAAAGTCATGCAACCCTCTATGATACTAATAGAGACCCATATTCACCCCAGCCTGCATGGCAAGCAGCTCATAAGGATGTGAGATCCGTAAAGCTGAGTGTCACACACCTCTGGGTGACATTGCTGGTCCGTGGCTCGTAACTGGGCCTATGACAGACAAACTAACCTTTAACACACACTGAACCCGAAAGCACACACGACAATCTTTATTGTAAGTACAGGTAATACAATAGACAGTTGACTTCCCGCCGTGTGGCCACATATTGCTTGGACCCTCTGGCCGAACGAGCTTTACAATCGCCTCGCTCTCCAGTCCGTTCCACAAGCAATCTCCTGGTGCACAAACCCCACTGGCATGAGGTACGCTCTTACCTATCGACACACTGACCAATCAAACTGTCACAGCCTCTGTCTAGTGCAGGGTCAGAGTGCCAAGGTTAGACATTCTCTCACAGAACATGTACACAACTGATTTAACTGGTCAGAAGTAACTGGAACCTTTTTACTTCTTATGGAACAACACAATACCTTGTACCAGTTAAATACACAGCACAAAAACTATCCTATTCTAACAGAACATTGTAAATAATCTATGCAGTCACTAACAGAAATATCCTAACTCTAATATACTATCGCTGTCTCGCTAACACATCTGCTTCGTCTGACTGTCGCACACCCAATGTCCTGTGTTCTCCCCACCTCGTGTCTCTTGACCCCGTTCACCAGCTCAGTCCCAAAAGGGGTAATCGTGTTGCGGACTTGTCTACAACAAAGTTCACTCTTTCTTGTCGTGGCCAAGCGCTTTATCCTGAGCGCTGGTTTCACAGTGCAATAACAGAACAGACTTGACCAGTCACAGCCCTGACCTTTGTGTCAACCCTGGGGTGTCACCTCAACACGCACACCTTACAGTGTGGTACATTCCGCTACTGACTGTACTCAGAGGGTTGTGACACTGAGGTACTATGCTTTTCCTATATATTTATACTTCCATAGCTTTACTGTGGTCACCTCATTCTCATAAGGATATATTGTTTGTCTACCAGAAAAGCCCCAAAAAATCAGCATTTCTTGGTATTTATGTTTCTAAAAATTACCATACATGTTTTTATAACTATTTATATTGGAGGGTGTTTCTCATTTCAAGAAAGATGTCAGAACAGAAGCATCAAACTTACTTTCTGTAAATATTCACTTCCAAATCTCCCATTTTCTCCAAGCATTTGTCAAGGAAGGCAGACAGCAGCTATGAAAAAAGAACAAACACAAAAATGTCAAAATGATGTTTAAAAAATAGTTATGCCTTTGATTATTATATTATGTTACACTTCCTATTCACTGCTGACCAATGAAGAAATACTGAAATGAATAAATGAAAGCTCTTCTAGGACAGACCAATGAATGTAACTTGAACAATAACTGGAAGCAAACCTGACAAAAAGCGTTATCTTTGAATGTACCATATTGGTTTATTTCGTTAACAACATTCAAATGGATTATGAAAATTCATGAATACTTTAATCCAAAGAATGCAAATTAATTCTCTTTTCCCATCTCTCGCTTTCTCTCTAATGACAAAATAGTATTTGATTACTTTCCATGGATTAGATCAGTAGATATACAAATGACAAAATAGTATTTGATTACTTTCCATGGATTAGATCCGTAGATATACAATTACATATACAGCTTTGTATCTATTCTCCTGACTTGTTAAAAATCCACAGCTTTCTGCCTGTGTCAAATAAAACTGATCCATTCCACAAGTATGCTGACTCATGCTCATTGACCTTGTATCTATACAAGGGAAACAAATCCATCTCCATCAGCAACTTCGTTCTTATGTTAATGATTCCTGCACTAGGCACACATGATGACTGACATCCCAGCACAACAGTGTTATCCAGGGGGGCAATCTGCCTTCTGAGATCCACACAGCTCAGACTGACACCTCATGCTCCTTCAACTACTTCATTGTGAATCCTTGGGAACTCCTTGGGAGTTAATCTCCTAACAACATGCACATTTTTATTTGTCAATACACAACAACAGATTACGTACTGGTTTAGTTCTGTGTGTAATTTGTACGCGACACACCCACTGACAAAAGCTCTAGATTTCTTCATATTTATGTTTCTACGTACGACTGAGGAAGGAAGCAGACAATTTTCTAGAAGGTCGTCATCACCACACTGAGCCACTAATGTTCATTAGCAGTATACTACAGTCATGTCTGGATAAGTAGAAGTCGCAGGGACCTAAGAAAATGTTTCCACTTATCAGGATTTCTACTTATCCAGACAGCACACACAATAGGGAAAATTGCCGGGACTAAGCTGGTCATGTCGACTTAACTGAAATTTGACTTATCGGAGTTCGACTTAAGTGGACGCAACTGTAATTATTTTTTCCTCCAATCAAAAAGTTAATTGCATATAATTTACAGGATGTTACCAAGCAACCCCCAACATTTGCTGACTGGTTTTTACTAGGCTATTTAAAGTTCAGTAGTTTGCCACTGCTTCATACCATCATCAAAATAGTCTACTGCCAGACTCGACTGCCTGTAGGTTAACTGAACCCAGTATTTTGATTACAAATCACAATGCCTAATCCACAGACGCTGACCCTAATATAGCAAACAAAAGCCACAAATAATACAATAGGTGTAGATATTTCCTGTAAACAAATAAACTACTTGCATTCTAATATAATGATAAAAATAATCTTACTTTACTGTCTGAAACCAAAAGGTATTTTTTAACAGTTTCCAACACTGCTAGATGCATTCCGTCATTGAGGCCAGGTGTTGTAAATAGGTTAAACAGAATTGGCAGAAAGTTTTTGGCAAATCTTCCTATCTCTGCTTTATCAGAATCTGTTCAGGAAAAAAAATAGTTGTGTTACAAAATACTCTGCATAATAACTATTTTTCTACCAAATACAGTCTTCTTCTTACTAGTGATCACTGGCTGTTCACTACAGAAGAAGACTATCTGTATGCAAACTGTTGGTTTTTCATCTCTCAGGCAGATGCATCCCAGCTTGGAAGAAAAGACTCGTAATATTCATTTGACTTTCACAACATGCTTGTTTGGGGAAGGTGCAGCAATATGTCATTTCTTTTTTTTCTCCACTAAAAATTGAGACAATACACATAAAGTTCATTTATATGTCACTGGATATAGGATGACAGGTCAAATGTTTCGTGTCCAAATGTTATTCCTTGCTCCCCCCCCCCTCCCCCCCAAACTATCTTCACTGTAATATCTGCAGATCAATAATTTATAAACAAAAGCAAGACAAAGAGATATATAACTTTTCAGGATTCAACTTCCGGAGGTTCGTTTCAACAAATTTTGTCAGAAGCTTCAGCATCCATACTGTATTTAAAGGAATTCAAAGGAAGCACAGTTGGCCTGACTTCTTCCCCCAGAAAGTGACAACTGGTGATTTTTTTTTTGGGATACAAAGTCTGGAAAAGTATTCACTACTTAATTTACATAGAAAGTACAGCTCCCCACACTTTTAAAATCTAAAGATTTGTGTGTATTTGACGCCTAAGACTTAACAACATTCTTTATTCACTTAGTCCTTCAACCTAACATTTAAAACAAAATGTTAATAACAAACCTGAATCGAGACTGCACATGATAAGAGACCGCAAAGCACTCATAACATCCATTCTTAAATCTTCACGGTCGCTCAAAGCTGTTCCTAATGTCTTTGCAATGCCTTGGAAACTCTGAAAGGTAGAGCCTCTGGTTATTATAGTCATCATTTCAACACAATTCTTTCTGTCCAAGGTGTTTACAAGCAGGTACTAATATCTTCCAAGACTGAAAGTTATATTTGTTTTCACAAAAGTCACCATGTTGTGTAGTAGCCATGTCGAGGAGTAACTATGTTGGGTAGAGGTTGAAATTTTTATTTCACGTCTGGCAGAACAAAACAATTGCCTAACTGTGATTACTGCATCTATGAAAAATTTTGCTTACATAATTTGGCAGATTCTCAATACCAAAAAAAAAATTAATAAGTCTTTCAATCATATGGAATACTGTATACTTTTAAAAATATTATTTCCCTCACATAAAGCTTTGATGGAGCAACTTTGGAGATTATACCATTTTTTTTAAATGAGCTTTTTCTATTCCAGAGGAACATTAGGGATATGATGAAAACTGATAGTTTTGTGGGGACACTGTCAACATCATGTCCACTGGGCATATCTGATACCCATTTTAGTGTAGGACTACCAGGGTGCCATGGTCAGTTCCACAAACATCTACCTCAATGATGACTTGTAGATCAAGACAAGCATGCTAACAGACAATGGTCTAGCCGCTACAATACTTAACTCCAGAAGATTAAACAATCTCACTGGTTTCACATGCAGCCACATTAGTGACAAGATCAGTTATCCTGCACAAAAATAATGGAAAAGTAAGCTATTATAATTAATTACACCCCCTCAACACAACTGTAAAGGAGATACATTATATTAAAAAAAGTATATCTTCCTCAGAGAAGAAAATCAAATTTTTATATATATATAATGGTAATGCCATGAAAGGGACCACACAAACCTGTTTTAAGTCTGTGGGATGATCACAGAAGCCTTTCAGCATAGACCAAATCTGCAGCTGAAGTGTTTCATATGCTTTAGACTTTGCAATCTGATTGTTTCTGGCACTGACCTCAGCTGTGTGGTTGGGCAAAGGCAAAAAAAAACATGATATAACCTGAGCAGGTTACTCTCATACAACATATCTTTACATTTAACATTGATTTCTACATTGCATATTATAGACAGATGTTAAATTAAAACCCTTTGTCCTAACTGCTAGAAGAAATCTCTTCCCAGACATTAATATTCACAGATTTATTTTAAAGTCATGGCGATCTGATATAATAAGGGGCATAATCAACTGTACATGTAATATGTATATCTACTTTTGTGTGCCTTAAATTCCACGTGTTTGAAAAACACAAATGCAAAATCCCAGAATATGGGATGACATGTATCAGAAATGCAGTGGAAAGAACAAGAGAATAGAGTCATCTACGACAAAATAAGAGCAGTTGTAGGCAGATGATCGGCAAATAATTTCACAGAACCTCAAATGGTTTGGTCATCTGGTCAGAATGGAACAAATTTAACCAGCAGCTAGAGCCTACAAAAGGACAACAGCAGGTTACAGGATAAAATGTGGACCAAAAAGAGACAGGAGTAAAAAAAAAAATTCCATATGACATCACTTCTACTTCACTCCACTTATCACTCTGGTTGGCCTTCTCTTTCCAGCTGGTGACATCAAGTGTTTGCAGGTCTGTCTGGACATTATCTCTCCATGATCTTCTTGGTATGACTCATGGTCTTACGACCATTCAGCTCCATTGAGTATACTTTTTAACCTCTCTGTCATCCGACATTCTCTCAATATGCCCCAGCCATTTTAAACTATTAGCTCTCATGATGCCAGTGAAAGTGGTGATTAAAACAGATTATGATTTTCATTGTTGCTTCTCTCTCTCCACTGCCAAATGTTTGCATCTTTGCTGCATCTCCGTGCTGCTTTACAGCTTAAGCAGTAGGACAAAAGAAAAAGAATTCCACACCTTGCTTAGATATACATGACAGAAATAAAGATAAGCACTGGATGTTCCAGTAAAAAAATATATTTTAAGGTTTTGTGGGTTTTTCTACATGCCATAAATTTTCACATCACTGGAATTCTAAACTGCAGTTCCTTGTCTCTCTCAATTTTCAGTACCACAAGGACCCCAAAACAATCAATAAACACATACCTATGTTTTTAAACCTGGCGGCCAATGGGAGAAAATACGATGTGAAGAAGCCAAGTTCTGTGTGAGTTATGTTGTCTCTGATGACGGGCAGAAGCCATGCTCGGGGGAATTCTAAATTGTCGCTGCAAGTATAACATGACATAAAACACTGTAAAGGGGAGTAAAAAAACTATTCTTAGGTCCATGTGTTCTCTAGAAGGCAATTGTGAAAGTTATCTACTTGTTCGTAATAAAGGTGAACTTTTACAAAGTTCATAAAGTCATCTTATATGCAAAGAAGGTAAACTTTCACAAAGTCAAAACAAATTTGTGTGCAATAAATGTGAACCTTTACAACATCATGCCAAATCAACAATTTTTTTGTTTTTGTTACAAATACACCACATCCTAGAGTTTCATACATACACACACCTTTTTTTTTGACTACTGAATTGCTTACATTTGTAAAAAGTCTAAAGATTAATAAAAAGATTTCAAATTAAATATATTTTTGTTTTTAGTTATATGTTTCATGCATTGAAGTTGAAAATTCACATTCTAATTTTCTATTTTTATATGTGCAAATTAGATAATTTGCAAATACATCAATTAATTTTAACGATATTGTGAAAATCATGAACTTCAATCTATATCCTTTAAATAGATACATTATTTCATGGGGGTCAGAATGTGTAAAAAAAAAAAAAAAAAAGTTATAACCAGATTTACTGAAAAAATGTTCCGTGTTTTTGGCTAGACATATGAAAAACTTCCCGTGCTAAAAGGGTTAAGTGAACGAACTGGTGGAGAAAGTAGAAGAGAAGGAACCGGTGCAGAGAGGAGAAGGGAAGGAACTGGTGGAGAGAGGAGAAGGGAAGGATCTGAAAGGGGAGGTGGGAAGGAGAATCTCTGCTTTCATTAAATCAGGTTTGTGGCTTACAGGAGGAAGATGTGCTGGGTGATGATGAATGAGCATAAAGGAAAAAGACAAACTCAGAAAGAAAACAGGAAATGTTATGTTGCGAGTTAATAGACATATGCATATATTAACAGTGAAGTAGCTGTTTACAAATAGAAAAACAAAATTACACACTTATACAAACTTACTGATCACCCGTAATGCCCAAAGGAATTGCTTTTAACACCAATCGTGGCCCCATGGCCTTCACTGCACTGCCAATGGCATGGTCCATCTCCACCTTGTAGGAGAAGTGAGGTGTGTCACGAAGGTCGCCCATTGATGACAAGCACTGTAAGATACAAGAAGAAAATGCACATGCATACACACACACAAAAAGCAGATTGAAGTATAAAGTTTCAATAAATAACAAAGGGATGTTGCTACCAGCAAATGATGCAACAAAAGTGGGGGGCATAAAATGCTCAACCCATATTACCCTTATACAGGGTGTCCCATAAGTTTTCATACACAGGAAAAATAAACACATCACTAATGCCATTACAAGAAAAAGTCTAGCTGTACTGGTATCATGGGATAAAAGGAAAGAACTGAAACATTAAGAACCCAGGTTACATGCCATTCAGACAAACCTCCACCCCTATGTTGAGTTTTCTAGTAAAATGTTATGTTGTATTTAGCACTTCCTATAAACTGGGGGCAAATTTACATCTAAAAGTGGAATAATACTTTTCCTATGCCTGTCCTAATGCTTTGGGTTCCAAAACGCTAGTTGCATATCATATATGTGACTGCAAAACAACCAGCATTTGCTGGCTATTTGTGATTTTATTAGGCAGTTTTATAGTCAGTAGTTTGCCAGCGCTTTCTGTAAGTCTGTAAGACAAGTGCTCTATACCATTATCTAAATCAATGAAAATCAGTCTGCTGCCAAATCACCTGCAACTTAAATCAAACCAAGTATTTCAGGATTACAAACTGCTTTCATAACCCTAAGCCACAAATCCCCCCCCCCCCCCTGCTTTTCATTTTCCAGTCCATACAGTGCAGAATTGGTCATCTCATATCTGTCCACCGACTTTTCTCTTGTGAATTGTCAATCATTTCTGATACAGATATTCCTATATACCATGATGCCACACTATAACATCTCTCTTGATTTCCCTATGTCTTTCTTCCTTTTGTATGACATAGTCATTTTTCAATTCGTGCGATGGCCAACATTTCTTAGTCCGACCTCAATTAGTTTTAATTAAAATCTTGTACTAAATGTGAATAATCTACTATATGCACCTATGTTTAGCTCCATCTGATATTCGCTGCATTCATCTATTTGAAACATTATTTTAAACATAATTAAATTACCTTGAGCAGCATTTCTGGGATGATTTTGCCAACAGCCTGTAAAGTTATAAAAAAAAAGGAATGATAATCTCTTCATAACTAGCATTTTCTTTTATATATGAAATGTAAACGATAGTTTGTTGTAGATAAACAATAATAAGATTCATTGTGAAGTATCACTATAGTGTATCTAAATTATTTAGGCATTTTATCTCTATTTCAAACGTCTTCTTGATCCTTCTGTTATAAAATTTACATCAGGAGTCCAGTAGAGTGAAAGCTATCGTGCAGTCCAGAATTCCCTGCGTAAAGCTTTTCTTCACTGAGGCTGGAAAAGGCCAGACAGACTGTGCCTCTGCTGGCAGCATACAGCTGACAGTATTGGAGTACAACATGCTCAACATTTTTTAGAGTCAAGTTGCAAGGATGCGTCTATATGTTTTCTACACCAAAATATTTGAACATATATTGGCAAAGTATGCTGGGCCATGTCCTCAGTCTGAATATAAGATATAAGACACTGTCGTTTTCTAGATAGGATGAAGTGAGTCTTAAGAAGATATTAAAATAACAATGTGTTCAAGCAAATTAACAACGTTAATGTAACCAGTATGTAAAACAAGTTAATCGAGTTAAAATACTTATACTTACCAAAAAGACAGTGGACCATAACTGGAACACTAAACCCCACATGGAATGAAATTGGTAGCTCAAGCCTGTCTCTAGAGACTTCATCACTTTCTGCAGCGCAGTCACTGTCTGACTGTTGGCCTTTTTTGCCAAGATGACTTCCTTATTTGGTTCCAAACACTCCAAGAGTAATGCCTGCAAAATAGTTTGCAACGTATCAGAAAACACAAACAAAAGAAATACATAGCTATAATCTGTATATAAGAAACAAAAGTTAACAAATACTCAAGCTACTGTTTACCAAATATACACACCATTTGTGTTCAACTGATAAATTAAATTCATTTTAGTATAGCCATTATTGAAATTTTTATACAAGGGAAAGACATTTTTTAAGGAAAATTAACAGCTTTAAAAATACAACTTGTCCTCCAGTCGACTTAATACCCATATTATTCACCATAAGAAACACAGTGAAGCAAGAGAAAATACTAGAACATAAATGCAGAAAGTACACTATGAGAAAATCATAGATCCAAGTATACATATACAGCAAAATATCTTTTAAGACAAATTCCAAGGAACCAAAAAACGGAGGGGGTTGTGTTTAACACATGCTTGCTAACCACGGACTAACACATCAATACTAACTGCAGGGACAAAAATTGTGTTCCTTAAAAGAGCGTGTGTCTCAAGTGACTTCATGCTAATGAGGTTGTACTCTGTGTGTGTGTGTACACGCACAAAGGCTGAGCATACACTACAGCAGCCTCAACATTATTCTCTTATCAGATGTGAAATGTTTAACAACCTTCATGGTGGCAACTGCCGCCTTAGCCACATCATGTCGGTCCGAGAGAAGGCATGTCATGCATGTGGAGAAGAGGCGTGGTAGATGGTTAATACCCAGCTCTGCATCCTGGCTGAAAAGAGAAAACAAAAGATATGAAATAAAATGTCATCACAGCACTCACAACATTCATTTAACTCTCACACTCTCCATCGTCAGCAGCCATAATGGTACAAGTGGCAGTTTGATCATGTCCATCTCGCCTTTCCTTTAAGTGTTAAGTACTGACCAGAACCCATGTTTACTCCCCGCAGCAACATTCCCTCCAAAACTAACAGCCTATTCACTCCTCCACTATTTACTTGATCCTAGAAGAATGAGAACACTTTTACTGTAAATAAAATAAAAAATCCCACTGAATATGACAAGGCTGCAATGCATCTGAAACAAAAATGCTTGCTTACCTGGCCAAATTGACTGCTGCTGCCTCCATCACTTTGAGCCATGCAATCATAGGCTGGCCATCCTTCTCTGATGGTTGGTAGTCATATAATGCCTGAGCAAACAAAGGCCATATATGAAGTAAAACATATGATTCATTCAGTCCTATTACAGAAATAATTTAACACTAAAATGCAAATATGAAAGAGGTGGGGGGGGGGGGGGGGGGGGGGGGGAGAGAAGAGAACAGTGTTTAGGTATGATTACCTGCCCCTTCTGCTTCATCAATATCATATTTGCAAAACATGTGGTGTCATATTCGCAATTCCCAGAAAAAAAAAGTATGTTTAGAAATATAAGGAAAACACTCTCTGAGCCAAGTCTGTGTAGTCAGTTTAATGTTAATAAACTTTTAATACTCAAAAAGGGAGCTGCGGTAGTCTAGCAGCTAGAAGCTGGCCTGAGGAGCGGAAGGTTATGTGTTCGGGTCCTGACACTAGCTTTTTTTTCTCTCCAAAAATCACCTTGACTCCTAGATCGACCCAGCCTTGTGTGGGTACCAGGTGTAGTTCTGGAAAGTAAAGGCGGCTGGTATGATGCTGACCACATCACCCACCAAGTGTTGTTTGGCCTATAAAATATAGGTCTAGCCCTATTTACCCAATATGACTGAAGGCGTGGAAAAGGGTTCTTTACTTAACTTTAAGACTCAAAAGGCTAGCAAAAGAAACAATCAACAACAAACAAGACCTTGAAGAACCCAAACTTACTGTTATAATCTGGCCATTCATGTCAGCAGGCATGATCTTAGAAGTTGGCTTGGCAGTAAATAATCTATGTAGTACCTCCATACAAGTAGAACGAACAACCTGAGAAATACAGGAGAAATATACATCATATAATAAATGCCACATTCATATAATTTAGTGATGAGAATCTGTGTGAATTTCTCACAGCATTTACAGCACTATGAGGTGAAGCAACAAGTTTCTTTTTATATTCTCCATCATTTCTTGTCTTTACCTTTATATGGTCATGTAGCAGTGTGTTGTACTTTACAACTAGGCAGTGATATATGTGCCTTTCAGCCCAACAAATTTGCCTTTTTTTTTAAAAAATCAATCATCTGCCTTTTATGACATGACTGTTTGTTCTCTCTTCTTCCCTATCTCCTCAATGAGGCCTGAGAATCTACACATATACATAGTATTGTCCAACATTCCAAAGTATCACTAGAATCCATTATATAAGTCTGTATCTGCAACAACAAAAACCCAACAATAAACCATTTAAACTAGTACATAACAACAAATTGTCTGATGGGAAGCAGCCCACCATCACAGTTCTCATGCAAATTGTTGATTTTTATATAATGTAGACTTCACAAGAGCTATAGTATTCTGGTGTTATCACTGGCCATTTTCATAAATCATCAACCTTCAGCAGCTGCTCTAGTCAGTTTTATACAGATGATGTTGCAGTAATGAATTCTACAAACACAAAGTGAAAAATAACGACACACCCATAAAACAAAACAAAATAAACCCATAATGCAGAAACATGGCAAAACTGACCCATTAAACAGAAGCAGGATAAATACTGGCCCATCAAAAAAGTAACTGTTTATCAAGAAAAAAAAAACATTCACTAAGATGTGTACATCATACTCACCAAATCTGTTAATGTCATGATCTTTAACAGAGATTCACACAAAGACTTCACATTGGAGTGCGGACACAGACTGAGGATGTCCTTCAGTAATGACAGTATGTGTAGAATTTCAACTTTACTTGATGGTCCTGCAAACAGTATAACAGAATAATCTTACCAAGTGTATTGTAAAGAACTAAAATAAGTACAAAATAAAAAACAAAAATCATTTTCTTCAATACACTGTCTGACCACAGAAGTCTTAAATTAACTAAGTGATCTTTTTGCTGACATTTTAACACAGATTCTTTTTTTTTCATTATTTAAATTTTTGATTAGAAAAGTTTAAAATGTTAATACAACATTTACAAATAAATGTACATTCTCTCTTAAATCCTACCTTTGGATGACTCAATCAATTTGAGGCAATGCTGAGCTGTGAGCGGTGCGGCTGGATGAAATGGAGGAGCCGGTGTCTGCTGCATCAACAAACTGCCTCGCAAAACTATTTTCACTGCTGTGTGGGCAGCTTTGCGCAGCTGAAGAAAAATATAAAAAAACACCCAAGAAAGACCTCAATAGGTGATCAAACATTTCGCTAGTAATGAGTTTCAAAATATATCATCTTTTTCTTAGCATTCACTGACTGTAAACTCAGACAGAAAGAAAACTCTGGTTGTTCACCCGCTTTCTGGATTTCAGTCTTGTTACAGAACTTACATCTTGTATACACATGCATTGTACACATCTGGCTTATTTCTATGCAGACTGTTGGCTCCTTGCCTCTCAGGCAGAGACATTTCAACTTCAAATTGGTCACCTTTTACAACATGCTTGTTAGGAGGGACAGGTCTATTTTTTTCCCTTGATTCCCATAGGACCTACACTGGTGCACTGGGATAATAATATTCAAACATCCCTGTGTGGGTTTCGGGGCCCCATCGTGAGGAAAACAAGAATAGACCCTCTGCCTACCCAAAAGTATATCCTAAGAGTAGACTAATTGGGAGCTTCCTTTGAAGTCGGAGTGCATTTGCCTCAGAGTCAAGGAACCAATCAGATCTGTAAAACTGATGCACATGCAACAGAAGTGAACGAACGAACAACCAGAACTTTTCACCAGAGTGTACAGCTGGTGAACGCGAAGAAGAAGAAGAATATTCAAACAACAAAAAATATTATAGTGGAAAGGGACAAGGAAGAAATATTGTTTAAATGCCAGGTCAATAAGGCATAAAAAACATTCAAATTAAAGCAGACAATGAATAGATAAAATCTCACATAAATTTAAACAAACGTTTGGAAACAGAATTAATATTTTACTTTCTTGAAGTTAAAGGACAAAATACCTTTGGTTTTCTATGAGAGACAAAGGCCAGAAGTGCCCTATATGCATGTTCTGTTGACGGTTCTGTCCATCTGTTGACATCCTGAACACGAAGAAGACTTGCTAAACATGACAGGGCCTGTCAAGCAACAGACAAATACACAAATAAATTAAATTTTCTTGAAATGAAATAATTGTTTTTTTTAAAGACTAATTATGGTGGAAGTAGCAAACACATCTATTGATGCAGATTTTACTTTCAGTTATGTGACACTCAAACAAATCGCTCACTACCACATGGCAAAATTGTTTCTATACATTCCATACAACAGATACACAATCAGTGTCACTGGACCTTTAACAGAAGCAAACAGTAGTAACATTGCACCCTACCAGGCATGCTGCAAGAGGCAAACAAGTAGGTCTGGGCTTGGTTACCACATTCTGTATACTATAGCCACAAACATTTACTAACTATGAACAAGTGTGAAAACAGGACTAGTGACTGCAATGAATAGGACAACCTGGAAACGGTAAATGCTTCACTGGGAGTGAAACAGCAAAAATAGAATCTAGTTGTATTATTACAAAATATGAAGATATGTTCTGATATCTGTAATTCACATACCTACAGCAATATTACATATTCTTTCTATTTTAACTAATTTTCATGCTAAATACATAATAATATACACTAAAGGAATCAATCATTTAAAAAAAAATATGTTTAAACAGAATAAATGAAAAATAAGTGAAAAATTTCAACAATAAATCAGTTAACAGGTGAAAACTAACTTACAGCTTTCAGAGGAGAAAATGTCTCCTGCTTGACACAATCTGTGATGACATCTAACAGTACCTTGACCACTTGTGAGAATCGGCTTTGTAGAACAGCTAGCGGGACTCTAAAAACATTTTTTTAAATCAATTAGTAAATGCACCAAAATTATCCACAGACAAACCATCACTTTGTTAAGCCACAAGTAATATACCTCAGCTATACCACAGGCAAACCATCACGTTGTTTAGCCACAAGTAATATATCCCAGCTATACCACAGACAAACCATCACTTTGTTTAGCCACAAGTAATATGTCCCAGCTATCCCACAGACAAACCATCACTTTGTTTAGCCACAAGTAATAAATCCCAGCTATACCACAGACAAACCATAACTTTGTTTAGCCACAAGTAATATGTCCCAGCTATCCCACAGACAAACCGTCACTTTGTTTAGCCACAATTAATATATCCCAGCTATACCACAGACAAACCATCACTTTGTTAAGCCACAAGCAATATATCCCAGCTATACCACAAATCTTTTAACTGTGTATACTCATCATCAGTATAGTATTGTGACCCAAGTTCTCGCTTCATCTTTTGTCCTACTGTTTAGACCATAAAGAGGAGTTATATGTAGTTTCCTGTCTTAAGTTGCGTAGCCTGTGTTGATTAAATGTAATATTGTGTTCCTGTAGTACCTCTTTTACTCCTGTCATCCATCTCTTGACCCCTAAAATCAAAGCCAACTGGGATACATAAGAAAATTAATTGGCCCAATAAAATGTTGAAGACTGTTGTGGTTCATTTATCTGAACAATAGACAGCACAATTTATTGCCTGGCATATTTCGCTGTATCCCGTCAGGTGCATACTACAGTAACAAGTGATTAAAATGAAGTAAATAGCTGAATCCTAGAAACTGAACAACAAATTCGAGTACATTCTACACTGTCTGTTTCACCAAGGTAACCTTAAGGAAATGACCATTTCTTTCTGCCTACAGAGATCTGGTTTCAACCGACTGATCGCGGAAGCTTCCGCGTTCATTTATCTGGCCAAATTACTTAACAAAATTCTACTGAATGGTTTGTTTTTAAAAAAAGTTCACACACAAAAGAATCTTGAGTTCTGAAACATAGTTTGCACACACCCCATTACACACTAAAGCACACAAGTTTTAGTCATTGGTGCACTAACAATAATATAATCCTCTGTTCAGCTATTTTTAAGATTCTCTAATTCTAAACCTACATTTCCAGAATTAGGAAGCATATACAACAGAGATGAAATACCTTAGAAGAGCTGCAGGAGTTTCAAGGAAAGACAGAATATGAAATCATGAAATCAGACGAATGCTAGGAATAAAGCCAGTCTTACAGGTCATCAAGGAACAACAAATGAAGTGGTTTGGACACCTAACAAGAATGCCCTGGTACTATCTGCCACAGCGAGCCACACTAAAACGTTACAACGGGTATAGAGCAAGTGGAAAACCTTGGAAAAGATGGAGTGATGGCATTAGGAACAACCTTACAGAAAGGAACATCAGTCTAAATAGTGCTCTTGACAGAGCTCATCAACGAACATTACATCTCCCCCTGACACTTCGATGAGGTACAAGGTGGAAGAGAAAAAGAAGAAGATAACGACTGTTTCTTTGATTGTAATTCTGATATGTATACAAACAGTATAAATATTTCAGTTGCTGTTTGTAAGAGTAAAGCAATTTCACATCTGCTTACTTCTTTATAACAATGCTCAACAAATGAGCCATTGCCATTTTTGTATCCGTTTTATCTGCCTCTTGCAAACTTGACACCTGAAACATGAAAAGGGTTACAAAAATTTTAACATTTAAATCGTCAACAAATAAAAGCGGGTGAAGGGGGCATGTGGTAAGGTCAGAACAATGTGCATGCAAGAGGTCAACTGATCACCCCCAAAACAGATTATATCTGGCTGCTCGTCAAGGTTTCTTGATCTTGATCTAAAATTTCACGTCTCATCATGTAGCATTAAACTGAAACTTTAGACAGCGCATCCGCATAGCCCACTTCAGACTCTTGACTACGGATGGTCAATGAATGTAGAAAGGCTAGCTCAGGGTAATACAAGTTGTAAAAAACAACAACAGCAGCAACATGGTTCTCATGCTATTATCCAATTTCTAATGACACAGTAATTCAATTTAAGCATAACAATGGGACCAGTACTATTGGCTGAACTGACACTCTTATTTCTACTGTTGTTGCTGCTGCTATTATTACCACTTTTTCTCAACCCCATGTGGAATTGCCACATTATAGTTGTCAAGACCAGGAATGTCAAACTAAGGGTTCCCTAAGGACCACATGATTCACATCTTGGTCATCAAGAAAGCTATATAAGGCAGCCAAACTGAAGTAATTTAAATAATGATTATTGCAGAATATTTTCTTTGTGTGGGTTGCATGCAGCACTCCAACCTTAGTAAGGTTTAAGATACTTTCTGCCTTAGGCAAAAATAAAATCCTAACAGACACAGACCATGGGAGTCGCTGTGGCAGAGCGGCTAGACGTGCGCCGCGGATCAGAAGGCCGTGGGTTCGCTCCCTAGCGGAGCCAGACTTTTCTTAAAAAACGACCTGGGCTCACAGGTCGACCCTGCCTTGAGTGGGTACCGGGTGCCATCCTGGGAAGTAGAGGCGGCCTGCGTGATGCTGACCACATCAGCCATCTTGTGCCGATTGGTCTATAAAAATACAGGTCTAGGCGTGAAAAATGGCCCTTTACTTTTATTACCTTTACTTACATAGACCATGGTGACAGTAAAAGATAAGTGGGCTCAAGTCTTTTGCAAGATCCTGCTGCCTACACCACAAGTTGGAAATACAGATGGCAATTGCAGCGGTTATACCTTAGAATTAGATAATGACTGTGCTTATACTCATATTTATCATAAACCTCACAAAGACTAGCTGGATGTAAACGTTAAAAAAAAGGTTAATTTAAAAAACCAATATATCAAGCAGTCATTTTTGTTCAACATAAATTTAAAAAATCTATTCACATTTTTTTTTTATTTCATTACAACAAGGATAGGAAGATGTAGCAACCGTAAAAAAAGAATGTTATCTACAAGAAATAAATTAACAGCAGCTGGTCAGAAAGTACTTATAAAACAAACAAAAACGGATCTATTTAGTGTAAACGTTTTAGAAAACTACAAACTGAGCCTTACCAGAACACCAAAATACTGGACATCTTTGCCCTCTCCGCCTTTCTCTTTGATAACTTCTGTTACAGCTGCCAAAACAGCTAAAATCTGTGGAGAAATTACAAACCACTTAATGGTATACAAGGTATAATAATCACAGACAATAATGCCACCAAGCTGCCGTGTTTATTTATTTCATGATTCCCTTCCGCAAACATTCCTTTCTAAAACATTTCGGAAACTTGAAGCCATTTTATGAAGCTAAACTAACCCCAGATTCACTTTCAAAAAATTAAATTGCCTACAACTGCCCTGGACCGAACCCAAACCTGTTTTGACAGGCTTGCTTTATAACCACCATGACTCAGGAAATTTAGCAATGGCTAAATTTTAGAATTTTTACAAAAACAAATTCCAAAATTTAGGTTTAATATACACTAATACTCTTCTTATCTACATAAGCACACTCAAATATACATGTTTCACGCCTTTTCTTCTTCTTCGTGTGATTGCTTCCCTGGTTTATACAGACACAGATGAGTTCTTGAGATAAAGCAGACTGTTTTAGATGTTCTGTTATCGATGTTTCAGGTGCTTTTATAGCAGAGAAGGAATGTTAACAAAATTAACTGAATACAGCCTTCTGAACCCTGAGCATATTCTCTTAATACTAACATATGGGGGGAAAAATGGAAACCTAAAGCACAAACAGCTTCAAGCTATGATTTATTTATGTCTGAAATTTCTGATTTTTAAACCATGCAGATCATTTTAGGTGGTGCAACGTTGATGCTAAATGGCACTAGATAAATATGTATATTTATAGTGTTTATACATATACTTACTTACTTAGTCGCTCCTCTTCTACCTTGGGGTGTAGAGGTTTGCCATAGAGATAGCCAGATGTCTCTATCAGCAGTTTTCTTTCTGGCTTTTATACATATACACTCACTTTAAATAACAAACCCTTTCTGTATTTTGTGTGTTTCTTATAAATGAAGTGTCAACTCCTCCCAAACCGTGACCAATATAGGGTTTACATTTTCATTTTAATGGTCACATTGGCGACCTAGGTTAATGTGCATTTCTTTATATATTGCGACAAATAGTGAAAGTAAAATTATATCCCTCTGAATGTACTTTCTATTACTTCCCCTGAAAAAGGGTAATTTTTAAAAAGTATACTGCGCTGTTATCTTCCTTAAAACAACAGATCTTACAATTATCTCCCGTTTACATGTATTATCTGTGTGGCCCAGGTACCCTTCAGCATCAGAGATTTGTCATTATCAACTAGCCCAGTTCATGCAGCGTTGATATCTGCTCTGTCCATGCCTCTTCCTGTATGCAGTAGTGCACTGCTTGCCAGCTAGTCCCCCACAATCATTACCTTTTATGCTGCCATAATGAGTTGTCTAGATTTTCAAATGCTTTATATCCATTCATTATACTACTCAATCATGTTCACGGTGTCACCCGTGGCTGCTTGTTTTGCTACCCGTGCTAATGCTCTGGAAGCAGCATTTATCTCTATGGTTGTAAGCCCCAGTATAATCTTTTATTGTTTTCCCATCCTTTGTATGCCTATGACTGTGTAGGATGACAATGATAATAAAACAACTCTTCAAAGAGCCATTTTGAGCAGACACGTTTAAGGCAAGTGATCAGGTGACAGACACTGATACAGGGGGGGGGGGAAGATTATATGAGTGATAGATAAAAAGCAGTCTATTTGAGTATATATCCAGGGCAAAAGATAGCATATTGGAGATTTACTGCAGCAACTGTCACTGTGGAGAAGCTACCTGACTGACTGAATAATATCTTAGCGTATTAGCCATGATAAAAACTAAAACAGCAAAACAAAAGCAATTCAAACCTCTTTCTGTACAGAAGAGCTTGAATTAATGTACCGATGGACACGATTAAATGTAACATTGGTGCATCCTGTCAGGTTTGTGGCCCAGGTATTAAAAGTTGTTCCTCCTATGGATGCGGCATCATCTTGCAATGAAGCTTCAGTAAATTCTCCTATTGCAGCATTGTGCTTCTCCAGAGCCTCCAAAGTAAGTCCACTCTGTGAACCTAAAATGCAGTAACCTGATTAATAATTTCTGCCGCATCCTTTCAAATAAAATAATGTATAAATATAAAGAGGCACAACCATGGCTACTATGCACATTATTCTGATGTGTAGTTGATACAAGCCTGCAACAGGGACAATAAGTAGCCACATCCTTTGTTATCTGCGGGAGCACAGAGCTCTCATGGGCTGATTTCAAATTAATTTATCATCATTAACGCAAAATTAAAAACTGCCTTGCATCTAAATAAGGAGAATTAATTCTTTAGCCACTCATTTATTTGTCACCACGTATAAAGGTACTCTTTTTTCCCTAGCAATGTTTCTCTGTTGTGAATCTGAACAAAAACAATAGATTGCACAAATTACTGCCCGGTATATTTCGCAGTTTCTTGTCATGTGCATACTACAGTAACAAATACATTAATTCAGCAAATAAGTAAATTCTTTATAACTGAAGTATAAATTCAGCAATAATCAACAACTGTCTGTTTTATCAGGGCAGCCGCAGTGTCAGAATCATATCTTTTTGTCTATAGAGTTCAGGATGCAGGTAATGAATCGTAGCGGCAGCGAAAAATCTTAGCGTTCTGCCACTGGCTGATGTGTGAAGGATTTGAAATGCATTGTCCCTGGTTACAGTGTGTCCAGATTTTAAAAGGTGGCGTGCTATTGCAGAGAAATGGTCTTCTTTGTTCATACTGTTGTTTATGCCAGTGGCATACCAGGCAAGACTCGTATTTTTAGACCAATGGCATTCAATATGTGATATAGTCAACATAATGCTGGCTACTTTCCCAGGACATTATTATTCAATGTAACTCGGGCCATTACCTGGTAACTGTGTATATTTATACTTGAAAATAATAATGATCAAAGCATTTTGTTTTTAAAGCAAAACCATCCTATTTTAGCCTTAAGATTGGCTTACAGGTTTTCCTACCAACGAATCAGATTACTTCTCGCATTTCTTGCACATGTGGGCTGTTCATTGACAGCTTTGAGAAATTTTGATATGTTTGGTAATTTTTCATCCATTTTTGTCTGGGGTTACCTGTGTCTAACAATCGCGAAAAGGGCTGTTGCAACCGAAACATAGCTGGAGGCAGAAATATGAGTAGAACCATGTTCCAGTAGTGTCTGAAGTGCCTTCAGGGCCCTTAATTCTCAAAACACATGTGTTAGGACTTATTCAAGCTTTGTCTACCATACAATTCACCCAAATTTTGTAGATCAGTCATATTTGTTCCCAAGTTTGGAAAAAATGCTTGCATAAATTATGCAAATCAAAATAGTTAATTTAAATAAATTTTGAGATTTCAGTTTGATTCATAAATATTCTGTCAGCTCATTCAATTTCTTACACAAATATATATATATTACATTACATATTGTTTTTACGTCCTATTTGCTCAGTCGGTATTGGTGTGTTTTAGTGCATATCCGCACACACGACAATATATATATATATATATATATATATATATATATATATATATATATATATATATATATATATATATATATATATATATATATATATATATATTGTCGTGTGCGGATATGCACTAAAACACACCAATACCGACTGAGCAAATAGGACGTAAAAACAATATGTAATGTTGTTAGGGAATTGTAATCTAGGGATTCAGGGATAAAAGTTTGGAGGAGACAGACGTGTGGTCGTGTCTCAATAGATCCTTGAGGAAGTTATACCCCAGGATTCTACGTAGTAACATCAGGCGAGAGCTGGTACATTGATTATTGCGTTCGGCAGGAAGCCGGAATATTTATAACTAATGGATCCTCAGCCGAATCACTGCCCTGTTATGTAGTATATGACTGTAGAAGAGGAGATCGATGTGACCGTCTAGACTCTCAAGGTCGTACTGTTGACCCGTTGTTTGAAGATGTCATTTGAATTTCTCTGGACGAGTATGCGTGCGATAGCGAGTGATGAATGTTTGGGTGAGTCATCACCATTTAACAGATTATTTGCAAATTTTCTCATTTTGGATCAAAGTGTTTGTCAACACACCAATTGGATACCCTCTACATGGCCTTCAGCATTTAACTCCCGGAAGTTGATTGTTAATGTGTAGTTATAGGCTTCCTGTTTCATCACTGGATTTGATCTCTGACTGTTCTACCACACTTAGCTGGTGGCATTGGTGGAAAAGGGACCTACGCCGCTCGGCATCCGGTGGCGCACATTTCAATGGGAGCCAAGCACATTCCAACGTCACACATTTCATATATATAGTTTTGAACACATTTATTAAATGCTTAATTTGTTTGTGTATAAACTATGAGAATCCCCTCCTAAACGCTTCATCTTTTTGGCACTGAAACTCCAAAAAGGCTCAGTCTCCAGAGGGTTAATAAAAAGCTGTTTGTTTATTGTGACAGTTCTTTAGTACTACACTGTACGCGGCCAACCCTAATACTGATGTGTATGACTCCCTAATGTCCATGCATATTTTTTTTTAAAGCAGAAGTACTTGAGCATGGCTCATTTAAGCTCAGTGTCTGGAGCATAAAAGCCCTTCAGCCTCAGTGGCACGCACACGGTTAAAATCTGGGGGAGTATGCAACTTTTCTGCCATTCCACGACTCAAACCAAGACCGGACAGGCAAAAGGTTTGTGACCCGATGTCCAACGTGCTATTAACTACGCATACAAATAGCATGAATATGAGGCTGACACTATAATCTATAAAAATGAGGTATAGTATTTGTTATACTGACAAACGAAATATTAAGAAAGCATTCTTTTTTCAGGTGCTGTTTAGAGCAGATTCCAGTTATCATGACTCTGCCTGGCGAACAGCTATATACATATGTGGATTGGCCCCCCCCCCACCCCCCCGAGACAATAGACTGTGTCCTTTCAGATTGTCCTAAATACAACACATCATCCAGGCAGAACTTTTGGCCAGTGCATACCAAACTCTGTGGATCACTGTATGAATTTCAAAAGACACTGAAGTTCACACTAGAGAGACAACTGCACACATAGATAATCCATTTTAAGGCAAACGAAAAAGAAAAACTTTTATAAGTTAATACTGGCCACACACAAAAAAGAAAATCGTTTAACCTTTTATGTTGGAATGCCCTTAAACAAAAAGTAACCGCCACTCCCCTGCCTGCAGCATCTTTACCATCACTTTAATCACTGCAGTATTTTTAAATTTAATCACAAACCAAATGAGAAGTGTAAACAACAAATTTACAGGATTATCATTACCCATATGTTAAAAATGGCTCTATACAGCATGCAACTATTTTCTAACGTCCAATGAAAAGGATTTATTGCGTAAAATGTAGTTTTAGACCTGACTGTCTTATTCTTTATCTCTGTGATACACTGCTCGTACTGGTATTTGACTTATTTACGTAGATGTATAAATGTAGGGAGTTAAGATAGTGTTGCATTTGACTGTCACTTCACCTAGCCTAACCAGGATGAGCTATGTATAGTCACTAAAACTAGATATTCTGGGGTGAAGGGGTTAAACCCATTGCATTTGATTAGGATTCCCAGCAACAAGCTTAGTATGTTGAGCCAAATTATTAGGGGATTTTCCTTAGAAGTCGGAGTGAAGTGCCTATCTGCCTGAGAGGTGAGGAGCCAACTTGAGGACGAGGACGACGCTAATCTGCGCCGGAGCACGTGGTCGCCCCGCCATGTCACTTTTATCGTCTGTAATGTTGCACGTCTCGAAATTGTCAATGGTCGCTAGTATCGTATGCAGAAACGCTCGAAAGTGTCAGCGGTCATTATTATCGTCTGCAGTGTTGCGTCTCTTGAAATTGTCATGTAATCCTAGTTTTGCCGCGATTTGTTCACCGCCGGAAGTCTGCATATTTTTAGTAGGACTGAGGCCCTGTTAGGATATTTGTTTGGCCGCCATAATGCCGGGGTAGAAGTTCGGAGGAAAGCCCGTTGGTCATACCTTTTCTCTGAGCCTCGAGCATCTGCCAGAACCTCTCGTCACTCCCCCCTGCATCAATCTCACCAGACTGTGGTGATCCATCTGCTCCTCCGAACTGTACACGCTCTCCCACAAGGCACTAACCATATCTGCCTTATCATGTATTGGTTAGTTTAGTATTGAAGTATTTCACCAAGTTATGCAGAGCCAGCCAGTCTGTCCACCTGTCCATTTCCCACACACTGTCGTGCCCCGGTGAAAAAAACCATACAATACTCCTCACCCATGTCCTCCGCAGCGAGGCATGCCACTCTGCACAAAGCATGCCTGTCCTGATCTTCCTCTGCATACATTCTCAGAAAGTATCTTAGTCAGTGACCATCACGATGTGTGTGTGTGTGAACTGTGTGTGTGTGGCGTGTTCTCAAACCAGCGGACAGCTGCAGTGGTGACTGAGTGACCGCCTCCACCTCCATTAATTTAATTACTCGAGATGAAAATTGAAACAAATAAAATGTTGAACAAGTAAATCAAAAGTAAACATGTATTTTTTTAGAATGGTATTATAATCCTTAAAATGAAATATAAGATGGGGACAAAGTAAAATAAACTTACCCAGTTGTTGATTTAACGTGGCTTTCGTACTCCCAATATTTGGAAAATGTCCACCAACTGCAGAACGTTTCGCTGCTTCCCTAAACTTCTTTACTGTTGGATTACTTGAAGAACTTTTCGGCAGTTTTTTCTTTGACAGCTTCATTTTAGCCTTTGGTTTGGCATTACCAAATTTTCTATTAAATGGCTTATCCTGTTTAGTTGCAACCTTCATGTTTCGGTCTACGTCTGTGTCGCCGACGTCCAAACAAACTCACGTGTTGAGTTGACTTGCCGATGCCGCAGTAAATGCCAGCTACATTGATTGTAAACAGCCGAAGGGTTCGTCGTTTACGCACTTCTCCGCTTTCCCATTTTTACATCACTTCAATAGTGTTGTTGCTGTTGTTGCTGCAGCAACAGAAGCAGTAGCAGCAGCAGCAGCAGAAGGCGCTTCGCCAGAAGAAAATACAGGGAATCTCAGCCCTCCAAAGCCTTGCTCTATAGTAAAAAATTTGCTAGGCATTGAGTCCTTCCTAAAATTAAGAAAACGGCGGAGGTTGTCCACAATAAAGCTCTCCCTAGATCTAGGCAAAAAATTGGGATGGGGTTTTCGGGTCCTTGAGTGCACTCTAATGCATAATTTTCTTAGGATCTAAGTTACTTCTTTACCCATGTATAGAAATTATAATTAAAAGTACTTGTTCGTACATTTAATATTAATTAAAATGTTATATCCAAAAGGTGAGGGGATGCTCTACAGGCATAATAACATAAATAAAAATAGTAATAAGATGCAGAAAAGTAAATAAATATAAATTTGAATTAATATGAAATGTGTCAACAAATACTTTCAATGAGAATTGTTTCATACACGAATAAAATGGAAGGGGTGTGCTTAGCCTTTTTTTTTTACATGATAATACCAAGAAGCCTAGGCCTCACAGGAAACGGCGCCTATGACTACTAGTATTATTATTACTAGTATTACTAGTATTATTCTACAACCACAACTACTACTACTACTACTACTACTACTACTACTACTACTACTACTACTACTACTGCTGCTGCTGCTGCTGCTGCTACTACTACTACTACCACTACTACCATTACTACTACTACTGCTACTACTACTACTACTACTACTACTACTACTACTACTACTACTACTACTACTACTACTACTACTAATGCTGCTGCTGCTACTACTACTGCTGCTGCTGCAACTACAGCAACAACAACGACTACTACTACTTCTGCTGCTGCTACTAATACTACTACCCCTACTACTACTGCTGCTACAAAAACTACTTTTGCTGTTGCTACTACTACTACTGCTGCTACATATAGACAGACAGACAGAGACAGACAGGTATGTAGGTAGGTAGGTAGGTAGGTAGGTAGGTAGACGGACAGACAGACAGACAGACAGACAGACAGACAGACAGACAGACAGACAGACAGACAGACAGACAGACAGACAGACAGACAGACAGACAGACAGACAGACAGACAGACAGACAGACAGACAGACAGACAGACAGACAGACAGACAGACAGACAGACAGACAGACAGACAGACAGACAGACAGACAGACAGACAGACAGACAGACAGACAGACAGACAGACAGACAGACAGACAGATAGATAGATAGATAGATAGATAGATAGATAGATAGATAGATAGATAGATAGATAGATAGATAGATAGATAGATAGATAGATAGATAGATAGATAGATAGATAGATAGATAGATAGATAGATAGATAGATAGATAGATAGATAGATAGATAGAACTTTATTTTCAAAGGGTCACAAATTGGGCACGCAGGCCTGTCTTACATTCGGCCCTTCCAGTCAACCATCTTTCGCACAGCAGTTGTATTTTACTAATAAAGCATGTTATGATCATATGATGTTATGCATATTATGAATATTATAAAATAACACAAAAGCATGAGTTGTAAAGTGCATGCAAAAACCCGCTCGTGCATACATACACCCACATACACACGCTCACCCAATCACTTACACACACAAACATGCATGCATACATTACATACATACACACACATACATACAAACATGCATACACACATACACACAGGCATACGTACACACAAACATACATACATAGATACAAACATACAGGCATACATTCATACATACATAAGTAATACAGGCATACACACATAGTCCTAAATACAGTCATGCATGGAGACACACACATGCACAAACGGACACTCCCACCGAGACACACACACTCAGACAAAAATACAGACACACACACAGACACTTACATATAAACACACACAGGGAAACACACAGCACACATATTTACATTCGTGCTCACACACTGACACACACACCACACATACGCAGACAAACATGCAGACACATACATACAGCCACATAGACACACACGCAGTCAAACACACACACACACACAAATACACACAAACAGGCAGACAAACACATACTGACACCCACAGAGACAAACACGCAGAAATGCATACACATACAAACACATAGAAATACACACACAGACACATATATTCAGCACGCACAGACATATACTCTGACATGCAGACACATACAGACAACAAAGGGGCACACACAACACACACAGAGAAACACACATAGACATGCACAGACAGACAGACACATGCTGACACGTACACTCACGCAGACAGACATAAAGACACCCACACACAGAGATACGTACATACAGCCTTATAGACACACCCGCAGATAGATAGATAGATAGATAGATAGATAGATAGATAGATAGATAGATAGATAGATAGATAGATAGATAGATAGATAGATAGATAGATAGATAGATAGATAGATAGATATAGATAGATAGATAGATAGATAGATAGATAGATAGATAGATAGATAGATAGATAGATAGATAGATAGATAGATAGATAGATAGATTAGATAGATAGATAGATAGATAGATAGATAGATAGATAGATAGATAGATAGATAGATAGATAGATAGATAGATAGATAGATAGATAGATAGATAGATAGATAGATAGATAGATAGATAGATATAGATAGATAGATAGATAGATAGATAGATAGATAGATAGATAGATAGATAGATAGATAGATAGATAGATAGATAGATAGATAGATAGATAGATAGATAGATAGATAGATAGATAGATAGATAGATAGATAGATAGATAGATAGATAGATAGATTAGATAGATAGATAGATTAGATAGATTAGATAGATTAGATAGATAGATAGATAGATAGATAGATAGATAGATAGATAGATAGATAGATAGATAGATAGATAGATAGATAGATAGATAGATAGATAGATAGATAGATAGATAGATAGATAGATAGATAGATAGATAGATAGATAGATAGATAGATAGATAGATAGATAGATAGATATAGATAGATAGATAGATAGATAGATAGATAGATAGATAGATAGATAGATAGATAGATAGATAGATAGATAGATAGATAGATAGATAGATAGATAGATAGATAGATAGATAGATAGATAGATAGATAGATAGATAGATAGATAGATAGATAGATAGATAGATAGATAGATAGATAGATAGATAGATAGATAGAGATAGATAGATAGATAGATAGATAGATAGATAGATAGATAGATAGATAGATAGATAGATAGATAGATAGATAGATAGATAGATAGATAGATAGATAGATAGATAGATAGATAGATAGATAGATAGATAGATAGATAAGATAGATAGATAGATAGATAGATTAGATAGATAGATTAGATAGATAGATAGATAGATAGATAGATAGATAGATAGATAGATAGATAGATAGATAGATAGATAGATAGATAGATAGATAGATAGATAGATAGATAGATAGATAGATAGATAGATAGATAGATAGATAGATAGATAGATAGATAGATAGATAGATAGATAGATAGATAGATAGATAGATAGATAGATAGATAGATAGATAGATAGATAGATAGATAGATAGATAGATAGATAGATAGATAGATAGATAGATAGATAGATAGATAGATAGATAGATAGATAGATAGATAGATAGATAGATAGATAGATAGATAGATAGATAGATAGATAGATAGATAGATAGATAGATAGATAGATAGATAGATAGATAGATAGATAGATAGATAGATAGATAGATAGATAGATAGATAGATAGATAGATAGATAGATAGATAGATAGATAGATAGATTAGATAGATAGATAGATAGATAGATAGATAGATAGATAGATAGAATAGATAGATAGATAGATAGATAGATAGATAGATTAGATAGATTAGATAGATTAGATAGATTAGATAGATTAGATAGATTAGATAGATAGATAGATAGATAGATAGATAGATAGATAGATAGATAGATAGATAGATAGATAGATAGATAGATAGATAGATAGATAGATAGATAGATAGATAGATAGATAGATAGATAGATAGATAGATAGATAGATAGATAGATAGATAGATAGATAGATAGATAGATAGATAGATAGATAGATAGATAGATAGATAGATAGATAGATATAGATAGATAGATAGATAGATAGATAGATAGATAGATAGATAGATAGATAGATAGATAGATAGATAGATAGATAGATAGATAGATAGATAGATAGATAGATAGATAGATAGATAGATAGATAGATAGATAGATAGATAGATAGATAGATAGATAGATAGATAGATAGATAGATAGATAGATAGATAGATAGATAGATAGATAGATAGATAGATAGATAGATAGATAGATAGATAGATAGATAGATAGATAGATAGATAGATAGATAGATAGATAGATAGATAGATAGATAGATAGATAGATTAGATAGATAGATAGATAGATAGATAGATAGATAGATAGATAGATAGATAGATAGATAGATAGATAGATAGATAGATAGATAGATAGATAGATAGATAGATAGATAGATAGATAGATAGATAGATAGATAGATAGATAGATAGATAGATAGATAGATAGATAGATAGATAGATAGATAGATAGATAGATAGATAGATAGATAGATAGATAGATAGATAGATAGATAGATAGATAGATAGATAGATAGATAGATAGATAGATAGATAGATAGATAGATAGATAGATAGATAGATAGATAGATAGATAGATAGATAGATACGGCACACAGTTGTAGGCGATACCAGTACCTTTTTAAGGCATAATTCCTCAGTGCTACAGGAACAGGCACTATGTGGTACCTGCACCTTAAATTTTGTAATTTCATAAGTTCTTTGCAAAAGCGAATGGACGTCGAACGTCGTTTAGTGCAACAAAAATTGGTATATGCTGCCACATCACTTTTGAGAATAGAGGTGTAGGTAGTCACTGCATCCGTCCGTTTGTTTGAGAATCAGTTGTACACATATGTTGCAATTGTAACTGACTAACAGAGTATGTTGATGAGAAAGGTGGAGACAGGTATGCCCCATGCAGAATAGCAAGAATCGCTTCAAAGGTCCCTGGCAATTAGAGAAATGAACAACAGGCAGACTGACTTACTCGCTCTATACAATTTAGCAGTGAATTGATGTATGACAAGCTAAATGTTGTAAGAGCCCATTGGGGTGGTGAGGCGAGTGCGCAGGCACAAATGGATATGGTAATCTGATAATCTGGTAATCTGGTAAGTTTAATTTCAGCTTCTTAGCAAACGGGTCACCCCATCTTTACTCCGCTCCTGTGCCAACGAAAAACACACAGAATGTTTATCACAGTCCCTTGTAGAAAACTGACAAACTGCTATCTCAGCAAATCTAGCATAAACTCGCATTAAAAGCATATGGTAGCCATCCGAAGTGCTAACACCAACAGTCCGACTCTAGAAATGCAGTTCATCATTGATGGTAGCAGAAGTCATTAAAAGATAAGCAGTTGCACACGCGATCAATTTTAATCAGCTAATGGCCCCACCAATATGGCGACAACCGGCATCGCGCCATTTTCTGAATCTACAAATCACACCACCATGTTGGTCAGTCGAAAAACATTCCAAATGAAATCCGCAGCTCACAGTGTCACGCCATGCACTCAACTCAGAAGCTGGGCAACGAAACTATATACTTCCAGTCTACAAATGGAGCAAAAAAGCAACGGCCACAGTCTGGCAGAAGCAAAAATGTGTGCCTCGGCTTAAAACACTGGCAGTGCCTAGTGGATCATTGACAATGGGACTTGGCCGAGACTGAAATCTCAGAGGGAAGACAAGACGGTTATACAATCAGAGTGTTACTGGTATCATAAGAATTTTAACTCTGCGTTTGCTGCTGAAGATAGGGATGGAGCGCATTTGGGGGTGTCCCGAGTGTGTTGTCGATTCTTAATTAAACATTCAACATTTTTTGTCAATAAGAAGAGAGAAGGAGAACGTAAATATAGAAGCAGATTGCAAATGAATTAAATAGGCAACTCATTTTTAATTGGGAATGTGGATTGAGAAATTAACATCAGATGCTATAAAGCAAACCACGAACTATGACATGTAGCCCCCAACCTGCAGCATAAGATTATCTCGATCAGCACAAAGAAGCATCTCATAAAAAGTTCCTTCCTACCCTATGCTACCAGTGCCAGACACAGTCACTCACAACAAATCAGAAAAGAAAATTAGTAACCATGGAAATGAGAAGTCTAAAAGGGACTGATGGAGTGACCAGAAAAGATCAAATCAGAAATGATGTCATTTGAGAAAAAAATTACATCATTTCTGATTTGAACACACAAAGACAGTAAATCGAATGGTTTGCCCACTTAGAGAGAATACCGTGTGGCGCCATGCCATACAAAGCATCTTCATCGACTCCTGAAGCGGTAAAAGAGGAAGCAAAAAAGTAGTAGCAGTAGCAGCAGCAGCAGCAGTAGTACTAGTAGTGTTAGTAGTAGTAGTAGTAGTAGTAGCAGTAGCACCAGCAGCAGCAGTACTAGTAGTGTTAGTAGTAGAAGTAGTAGTAGTAGTAGTAGTAGTAGTAGTAGTAGTAGTAGTAGTAGTAGTAGTAGTAGTAGTAGTAGTAGTAGTAGTAGTAGTAGTAGAAAGAAGAAGAAGAAGAATATGATGATGATGATGAGGATTATGATGATGATGATGATGATGATGAAAACCTACACTTTTTTTTGGGAGACACTTTGTAGTGAATACCGGCAACTTTTTTTTTTTTTTTTAAACTAGTGTGTTTATGTGTATGCATTGACAGGTGAACGAATGGCCTATCACAAAATACTTGTATTCTAAAAATGGCGAAAGACTGCACCCGGGCCCGACGGGATTAGATACTCCCACATGAAAGACATGAGTGATTCAGACCTGTTGGAGATGACTGCTTGATTCAACCAGAGCATTAGGACAGCTTCAGTCCCAGAAGAATGGATGCACAGCTACCTGATTTGACTTCCTAAGCTTGGCAATAATCATTCAACACTCAGCTGATTTAAGATCGTAACCCTACAAAACACCTTTGGTAAGGTCTTGCAAAAGATAGTGGCTGGTAAGCTACATGAATTTTAGAAACAGAGAAAGCTCCTTCGAGGAGGTTTGGGAAGTTACCGGCCAAGGAAAAACACATGGTCAAATGCAGCCACTTTTGTCTTTTACATCTTTAAAGGTTTCCAGATCAGACAGGAACGATGGCAGCGGCACTTGATTTGGAAGATGCTTAAAAACAGAGTCAATATAGTATCTTGATGAAAGCGCTTTTGGAGAAGGGAGTCTGTCATTGGCTGGTGAACTGGATAGCAGCCGTTTTGTATTCTCTCCGCCTGGGTTCATGGACCTCTGAACCATGTATTATAGCTCCAGGACTACCACAGGAACCTGCAATTTTACCTGTGCTGTTCAATGTTTTTACGAGCAAGATTGCGAACCTGGAAACACCTGGAGTTGTCAGAATACTGACATTTGCAGATGATGTTCTCTTAATTAGGAAGTGGAGAGATCGGGATCAAACAGCCCAAGAGTTACAGGCGACAGTAGATAAGGTGACTGACTGGTGTACAGAGATGAGTGCTGTAATCAACACAGGAAAGGCAACCGTCCTGTAGTGTTCTTCGGACAACATGATTGTTAAAGCAGATGTTCCCAGACTCAAAATAAATGGCAGGGACATCAAAAGAGACAACAGACTGCGGTACCTTTGACAGAAGTTTGTCTTTCAAGGATCACATAGATAGATAGATAGACAACAGCTCAAAACAGATTATGGCAGCGATGGACATAAGAGCAGAGACTGCTGTTCACACTTTTCCAGCACTTAATCATCTCTGATTATGGATTGGGGTTACTCATTGTCTTGAAGAGTAACCCAGTAAAACTGGAGCGCATACAGAATGAAGCTATGCGGGTGATCCTGCGATGTTGAAGAGACACCCCGATTGTGTGCGTGCGATACCACCTTGCATTGCCGACCATTGCAGATAGCCTAAAAGTGCTGCAGGCTTAGTCATACCTCAGAGTAGCTGCAGACAAAGAACACCCTCTGTAAGAAGCTTTGGCTGCAGGTAAGGGTCAGGGGCTCAATAGGAGGAAATAGTGGATGGCTCAAGCAGAAGAAATAAGACAAAGATGCATGCCGTAGAACATTAGGCGAGGAGAGGAATCGGTCAGAGTACCAAAGGGAAAGTCTAACCTGTGTAGGGTTATGATCACATTGGGCCGGGAGTGCAGAAAGTGGCCAGCGGGTGCTACGGAGCTGGGAGTCCAACAGTTGATTTACGACAATTTAGGCCCAGGTAATCTGATCATCTATACAGATGGTAGGGTGAAAAGAAGAAAGAGAAGTGCCTGAGGGTTCGTAACAAAAGCCAGTGGAAAATCTCTAGTGCAAGACAGCTTGGCATACGACACCACAACATCTAGCATGAGTATGCAGGTGGAGGCAGTAACTGCAGCTCTCCGGTGGCTAGAGAACAAGATGCATACACATGTTGTAATTGTAACAGATTCTGAAAGCATACTTAGAAAGGTGAAGACAGGGATGCTTTGAGCAGAGTGGCAAACTTCACTGGGAAGGTCACTGATAGTGAGCATACTTTGGATCTTTTCTCCAGGCCATGGCTGACTGACTGACTGACTTTCTACCCCACCAGGACATCACACAAGCGATAAACACCCGATGACACATAGTGCCACCATGTGGATGAGGATCGCCGTGGAGAGGTCCTAGAAACCGCGTTCAGACAATTGGCCATATTTATAGCCTGTCTATATTGCCCCTGGAAAAAGCCAGGGTGGGGCTTCGAAAAACAAAAAAAATTCGTCCTAAAAAGGACGAAACTGATATATGGCGGCGTGGTGGGTAATAAACAGGCAGACAGATTTGCTAGATCTGTACCACTGGGTGGTGAATAGATACACGACAAGGCCCTTTGGGAACAAGCAGCGGAATCAGTAGAGAAAGCATATTATTATGGCCTGGAGAGAATGAGGCACCTGAGTGTAACCAGAGGGTCTAGCCGACTCATTACACTCAGAGGAAAGGCAAGACGGACATATAACCAGATTGTAACCGGTACCGTCAGTATTGGAACTCTGCGTTGGCTGCTGAAGATGAGGACGGAGCACACTTGGGAATGTCCTGAGTGCAGTGATATCAATTCTTGACTTAGTTCAACTCAACTCAGCTTGTATGGATACATATAGACTGGAAAATAAATTAATTACGATGCATTTAAAGGCGAAATATATGAAGTACGTGTTGGACAGAAATTGTGCAGTATCCAAGGATATCTTAAAAATGGCGAAAGCTACTGTTTGTTTTTTTTTCATTACTAATTGCGTAAAGGAAAAAAAAAACTGTATTGTGACTGGGAGCGACTTATCAATGGCGTGACTGAAACATTTGCTACTTAAGTATTGTACTGTGAATTATCATGACTGACAACTGGTAATATGCATGTTTTTTGTTGTTTTTTTGTTGCGATTGGGGGGGGGGGGGGTGGGGGCTGAGGTTAAAAAAAAAAGGGGGGGGGGGGGCAAAGACAGATTTATCGAGATCCAAATTAATCGGCGCGGGCTTCTACTCTAAATCCTCTGTTTCTTGGTGTTCTTTGTAATGTCTACTACTCTTTGTCTTCCGCAGCACTGTGTAAACATGTAGTTTGTTTCACGGTTGCATCGTTTTGATTCACTAGTGCAAATTTTACGGAGATCCCTCGGCCGGGGCTACGGTGATCGTGCTTTTTGTGAAGCTCTCGACAGGTAGCCATATGAGATAAAACACTGTGACTGAAGTCGATCTTCTGGACTTTCATCTTTAACTTTATATCATTTGTTTATATTTAAAAACGGAAATAAAATATCAAACATCGAACCATTCATCCCATACGTGCTAGGATTCCCTCCTCGGTATAAATCCAACAGTGTGTAGCGGCTGACGAAGCCAGTGCTGTGTTGGTTTATAGTTACTTCTTCTTTATTTGAATGAGATTCAACTCCACCAGGATATCCACTAAGCGATAAACACCCGGTGACAAAATGTGCCACTATGCGGATGAGGATCACCCGGGGAGATGTCCGGGAAACCCCGTTCAACAGTCGGGTTATCTTAGGACCCCCGACTACAGCCGGGGTGTAGCTTTAAAATAACTAAAAATTGCGTCCCGTATGTTGGTGCGACAGGTAGGTTTACTATTGTTCTTTAGTTTCCCGCGTAGCGCTTTTATCTGACAACACTCGTGTTTAACTTGAAGTTCTTGCAACCTAAGCCGTAAAGCCCATAAGACCATCAGTGTAAATGACAGCATGACTGTCTAGAGAAATCTCGAAAATCAAAACCTAACTTCTGCTCCACAATGCCAGGAATTTTTGTCTGTAATTTCTATCTAGTCGGACACATACTGAAAAGGAAGTTCCTGTCCCTCTTTCCTGTAACCATTCCCTCTGCTACTGTTCTTTCCCTTCCACAGTGGCACTTGATGTGGCCAAATTTTTCAGTTTCCGAGACTAGATGTTGTTTACTAACCAATCCTCCATGTTGTTTAGATACTTTAGGATGTCAATGTTGCATTTCTTCTTGGTATGTGGACGTCGCTTAATGCAACAAAGCCTTGCATATGATATCACAACGTCTAGTTTGAGAATGGAGGTGGAGGCAGTCATTGCTGCCTTCCGCTGGCTTGAGAATCAGCTGTAAACACATGCTGTGATTTAAATGACTCATAGAGCATGTTGAGAAAGGTGGTGACAGACATTCTCCGTGAACAGTGGAAAGCATCACTTCAGAGGTCACGGGTAGTTAGCGTCCTTTGGATATTTTCTCCAGGTTATTCTGGTGTGTTGGGAAATGAGCAGGTCGATATATTGGCCGGCTCTGCGCCACTTGGTGTTGAATTTATATATGACGGGCTAGATATTGTGAGGGCCCTTTGTGAGCGTGTGAACAGTGCTGAGGTACAGGGAGATTATTACGGTCTAAGGAGAAAGGCGCAGCGAAAAATCAGCAGGGGATCTGTCAGGCGCTAAACACTTACGGGTAGGGCGAGACAGATAAACAGACACTTACTGGTATCATCGGAATTGGAACGCTTCGCTTGCTGCTGAAGACGGGAACGGGACGCTTATGGGAGTGTCCCGAGTGCTATGATGTTGATTCTCATTCAACATTCCCTCCCTAAAGCATTTTGGTATGTGCTGAGAGGAAAGTAAATATAATGATATATTTGAAATAATATGAAATGTGTAAATAAATGCTTAAAAACAAACAAAACAAGAACTTTATTCTAGGTAGAGTTGGAGTGGGGGGGGGGGGGGGGGGCGGCTCAAGTAGCCTAAGATCATAGGTTTTGGCGACCTTAGCCCATACACACAACTATAAAACATACAAATATTTTTTTTTTGTTTTTTTTTTGGTTACTTTATTCCAGGAAGCAAGCACGTAAGAGTAAAGCGCAAAACTTGAATTTGACCAGTGCCTACAGTTTTCAAATCAAACGCCCAGATTCTCTTGTAACTATAGTATCTGATGATGCATCTCGTGGTATCAGTTTTGACGAGATCAGCGAGGATTTATTGAGGGTAATATACTTAATGGAGAACGAGAAATCCCCAGCCACTATTAAGAGCATTAAAACTATATTGAAAAAAATCCCAGCGACATATGCTCATTTTATACCAACCTGGACGGACAAAAATGATATGGATCTGCTTCACCATGTAATTATAAATAACTGCCCTGAGATTGTTCATTTTTTGCTGGCTGAATGCAACTGGTTCCCAGTAACCTACATGCCTGAAGCCAATCCATACGCGCATCTTGCTGCCATATTTGGGCACAAAGAATGTCTGCGTCAACTTCTGAACTACAGACCCAACGATTATTTTACTGCATCTAAACATATTCTGAAACTGCCATCCACTATTCGTAAAAAAACTAAATTTAATGAAACGACGAACAAAGGTGTGAAAAAGCAAATAAACAAACTCCTGGGGAAAATACAGTCCAGTGAAAACATTGTTGAGATGACCCTTTTACAGGATCAAACAGAGCTCGGCAATATAACCGACGTAAGCAATACACTAGCAGATGAATTCAAAGCACTAGAAGGTGACCGGAAACTTCATTCTCGTGGTATCAGACGATTAAAAAACGCACAGTATAGTCGCAAACTGAGCACAGCAGGTAGTAGAAGTCGAAAACATGAAAAGGTCACATTTGCTACTTCAGTCAGCGACAAAAGACACACCGCTAAGGACTTTAGCGACATTGCAAAGTTCCAGATCAGTGATCGGGGTAAAGATGACAAAGATGCAAAATATCAAAAACTGCCTTTGGGTACAGCAAACAAGAAACACATTATCTCTGTTTACTGTGATGAATTTTCTGAAGCCCCACAGGGTGTTGTTAAAGGGGCGGGACAACAGGTACTTATCAAATATTATGGAGGAATGACGAAATTGAAACATGAAAGTGCTCAGCCGCCTGGGACACTGGACATAAAGAGAAATACCAGCATAATGCCTTCTATATCAACTCAAAGAAACACATCCAAACTGGTAACGGAAGAAAAAACATCAGCAACAGTGGAACAACGCAATGCCAGGGTAGATTCAGCGTTTCCGAAAATCGTGGAAGCTGGCGTGAGGGGTAAGGGCAAATACAAAGACTTCCAGTTGAAAATTGAGTCTCGCAAAATATATCCAAAAGATCAATCCAAAAGTCTGCGTAATAAAACGCCTCTTTCCCTGGCCGCTGAGTATGGCCATTTAGAATGTGTGCAGATGATCTTGGAAACCCACATCCTACGGAATCATCCCACAATCGCAGTAAAAGAACCGTTGACACTGGCAACTAAAGCGAAAAGTCCTGATGCTATACTATTTCTAATGAATCAGAGAATCTCTATCCCGGATTACCAAAGCGCCGTACTGACAGCGATCCGTGACATGTACCCGGATTGCCTAACGGCATTGCTGGCCCAAAAATCGAAAGAAAGACATTCGCTGTTTGATGGCGTCAATTTATATCACATTCTCTATACCCAGACTTTGATGTCTGATTACCGTTTTGAGATGCTACCTGTAATGACAAACGTGCTTATTAGTAGCGGTGAAGATGTCAATGCTCACAATGTCTACTGTACCTTCCCCATCTACACACTGATCAACTGTGCCTTCAATATTTCTATTGGAAAGCAAATTTTCTTTTATATAAACTGCTTGAAAATGTTGTTAGAGAACAAAGCGAACTGTCATTACGATGAAGTTAAAGATCAAAAGTTATCTTCTCAAGGTCAGTCGTTTTCAAGAAGTTCATACTCTTCTGCAATAAACTGCATTTTAGAAAATGCAGTAAATTCCACGAATTATTTTGAAAACACACGAAGCTCTAAAATATTTATGAAAAAACTCATTTCTACAGTGACAGCTTGTGACAGAACAAACAGACGCATTCTCAATGACATTCTCTTTAACTACATGGATACAGTATGTTTACTGGGTATTGACCGCTACATCGTGAAATGCTTGCTTCGTTACGGCTCCAATCCTGACTTTTGCCTAGCTAAAAAGTACGCAATAAACGCCTACTTCGACAATATTCTTCCGTATCTGTCCAGGTTTGAAGTGAATCCTAACAGTGCAGATGATCAGGACATCAACGCCCTGTTGCTGCTGTGTCGTGGCATGAGCTACCGATGCCTGAAAGAGGCACAGTTAATATTTCTCAACGAGAATCTCATGCAGTGCCCAATTCAGGCCTTGCCGCTCTTTCGTTATTTCTCCTACGGACTGAACGAGTTGCTGAGGTCGCCGCGTCCTTTATTAGAAATTTTGGGACATTTCATGTGGCTAAGATTTCGCAGAAATGAGAAGAAAGTGAAGGCCCTGCCGTTACCAGATGAGATCATTGCTTTTATTTTGCCTTAGCACTTTGCAACTGATACCGTGATTAGGCGTGATTTTAAATTTAGCTTATGTGACTGTGTATAATGTGGTCAAGGCGTGTACCTTGTGCTCAGAAAGTCGTGGTTCATTTCACGGCTCAGTTCGCAATTGCAATTTTTAGGGGGTTGTCTGGGGATCGTCGCCGGAGTCACGGAGCTCCTGCGCTGTGCGACGCTCTCAGCAGGCGGCTAGCCGGTCCGCGGAGAGAGACCGAGCCAGTGGGATAAAAGCTGGTGTAATTAGGTCGATAGTTTTGACTTCAACCTTTAACTGTATGTAATACATATGCACTGTCTAAAAGTTAGAGACGCCACTGATAGCAGCACAGTGTTGTGCGTTAAACTGTTGATGTCTCGAGACTACATCTTCTATTGACGATGACTTACAATTATAGTAACGACTGCTGGTGTTGGCACCTCTGACGGTTGGTTCATGGAGTTACTGCGTATGCGAGCGCCTTGATTTTGTCAGGGCATATAAGATTAATTAATTTCCAAACGCGATAGTGATATACATTTTGTGGGGGTTTCAGTTGCATAGCAACGGAGCAGTTATGAGGTGCCCGGTGTACCGTGAATTTGAAGAACGCGAATAACCACTGGTTCTTTGAGTATGAATGATTGTTTGTTTATTGGTTTATTCAACGGATCAACATCACGGCACACGGTTGCAACCCATAAGTGATTCGTTATACTATTAACTCAAGCCTGAGTATGAAGAAGTTAGGCGCAGTGCACAACCTCGGTTGCACCAGCGAGGATCCCTAAATACTTTGGGTACATTTTTAACTCCTTATTTTGCCCAGGCAGCGCCGTTAGGCTACTCTTTTCAATTTCTGACTGCCAAGGTAGTTTTTTTAAACGTGCGCAACAATACACACGGGCATCCTATCTGACTACTCAGAGACCAGGGGAAATTACTAGAACTAAAAAAAAAAAAATCCCAGCCTTCACCTTGGCTTGAACACGGGACCTCCAGCACTCGAGGCGGACGCCATATCTCCAGACCACTCACCCCCTAGGTATGTATGAACAGATTAGCAATTGTGCAGGTCTGCACACAAGACATAGAAATGCTGGTTGTACTTGTGGCAACCAGCTTAAAAGTCTGTTGTGTCCGACAAGGGTGCATCGACGAAAAACACATCTGACAAATGCTGGTCTAAAAAGACAAAAAGGTGCCAACGTGTGTGTGTGTGTGTGTGTGTGTGTGTGTGCGCGCGTGCGTGCGTCCGTGCGCGCTTGTGTGTGTGTGTCTGTTTAATGATGAAACTTGTCTTTGCATGCTTCGTTGCGATCTTATATGACAGCATTGCGTTCAGAAGTAGTTTTACATCTATCTATCTGAAAACTTCATATTGTATAGTCTCCCACCCCCCCCCCCCCCACCCCACCCCAAAGTCTTAAATTGTACCGTGGAAAGTCCTTGTTGTTTGTCCACCTGGGATTTGGCTTCGTGCCAGGACCGGAGTTTTGCGTTTACATACCTTTTACTGGCTTATTTTTGTGCAGTTGGTTGTTTCTTGCCGCTCGGGCAGATACACTCCAACTTCGAAGAAAGCCACCAATTAGTCGACTCCTACGATATGCTTGTTTGGGAGGCAGTATGTCTGTTCATACTTTTCCCCACAATGAGGCCCCGAAACCCACTTTAATCTTACATTGTGATAAAGACAGGTATAAGAATGCCGACGAAAATCTCAACCTGGGTAGGATACCAACAGGACCAATCCCAATCACCTGGTTCAAGCTCCGGATAAGTAATAATTGGTGCTACCCCTAGTGCTACCGGTCGTACTCTGTAGTTATGTGTGAGTACGGATGTATATAGATGCAAGGATGAAAAAGCGTTCGCTTGAAGTAAAAACAAATGTTAAATCTTTAATACATATTTTTTAATACATGTAATATAATTGGTGAGTTTTGTTAGACTTTGCGCTTACCGAAACTAATTAAAAGACATGAAACTGGCAATTCAAAGAACTGACAATAAAGATAGCCACAAATATTTGATACTATTACTATCTGTTCACACTTTCTTCGCTTCATGCTGCAATCTGAAAGTTTTACGGTTATTACCATTATTTTTATGACCACTCTTTATCGTTAGCTTTCTCTCTCCACCCTGCCACCCAACTTCACACTCCGCCCATCTTCTCCTCTTTCTCTTTCTCTTCTTCTTCTTCTTCTTCTTCTTCTTCTTCTTCTTCTTCTTCTTCTTCTTCTTCTTCTTCTTCTTCTTCTTCTTCTTCTTCTTCTTCTTCTTCTTCTTCTTCTTCTTCTTCTTCTTCTTCTTCTTCTTCTTCTTCTTCTTCTTCTTCCTTCTTCTTCTTCTTCTTCTTCTTCTTCTTCTTCTTCTTCTTCTTCTTCTTCTTCTTCTTCTTCTTCTTCTTCTTCCCCTCCTCCTCCTTATATTCCTGCTCCTCGTCCTGCTCCTCCTGCTTCTGCTTCTTCTTATCTTCTTTTTAGCGTTCACCTGACTAAAAGTTCTGGTTGTTCGTCCACTTCTTGCTTTCAATCATCTTCCAGAACTTGCGTTTTGTGTGTACAGCCGTTTTACAGATCTTATTTAAATGCAGACTGTTGTTTCCTTGTATTTCGGGCAGATGCACTGCGACTTTGAAGGAAACATCTCTAATTAGTTTACTTTTACCGCAACATGCTTGAAGGGGGAGGGGACGGCAACAAAAGCTGACCCACTTTCGCTTGTTGCCGACGATGATGACAGAGAGCGCATGGACATGCCTACATTGTTGTGATGTCGGCTGTTGACTTAGTTGAAGTGTTGTGATGTCGGCTGTTGACTTAGTTGAAGTGTTGTGATGTCGGCTGTTGACTTAGTTGAAGTGTTGTGATGTCGGCTGTTGACTTAGTTGAAGTGTTGAGATGTCGGCTGTTGACTTAGTTGAAGTGTTGTGATGTCAGCTGTTGACTTAATTGAAGTGTTTTGTTGTCGGCTGGTGACTAAGTTGAAGTGTTGTGATGTCGGCTGTTGACTTAATTGAAGTGTTGTTCTGTCGGCTGTTGACTTAGTTGAAGTGATGTGCTGTCGGCTGTTAACTTAGTTGAAGTGTTGTGATGTCGGCTGTTGACTTAGTTGAAGTGTTGTGATGTCAGCTGTTGACTTAGTTGAAGTGTTGTGATGTCGGCTGTTGACTTAGTTGAAGTGTTGTGATGTCAGCTGTTGACTTAATTGAAGTGTTTTGATGTCGGCTGTTGACTTAATTGAAGTGTTGTTCTGTCGGCTGTTGACTTAGTTGCAGTGTTGTGATGTCGGCTGTTGACTTAGTTGAAGTGTTGTGATGTCAGCTGTTGACTTAATTAAAGTGTTTTGATGTCGGCTGTTGACTTAGTTAAAGTGTTGTGATGTCGGCTGTTGACTTAGTTGAAGTGTTTTGATGTCGGCGGTTGACTTAGTTGAAGTGTTTTGATGTCGGCTGTTGACTTAGTTGAAGTGTTGAGATGTCGGCTGTTGACTTAGTTGAAGTGTTGTGATGTCGGCTGTTGACTTAGTTAAAGTGTTTTGATGTCGGCTGTTGACTTAGTTAAAGTGTTGTGATGTCGGCTGTTCACTTAGTTGAAGTGTTGTTATGTCGGCGGTAGACTTAGTTGAAGTGTTTTGATTTTGGCTGTTGACTTAGTTGAAGTGTTGAGATGTCGGCTGTTGACTTAGTTGAAGTGTTGTGATGTCGGCTGTTGACTTAGTTAAAGTGTTTTGATGTCGGCTGTTGACTTAGTTAAAGTGTTGTGATGTCGGCTGTTGATTTAGTTGAAGTGTTGTGATGTCGGCGGTTGACTTAGTTGAAGTGTTTTGATGTCGGCTGTTGACTTAGTTGAAGTGTTTTGATGTCGGCTGTTGACTTAGTTGAAGTGTTTTGATGTCGGCTGTTGACTTAGTTGAAGTGTTTTGATGTCGGCTGTTGACTTAGTTGAAGTGTTGAGATGTCGGCTGTTGACTTAGTTAAAGTGTTGTGATGTCGGCTGTTGACTTAGTTGAAGTGTTTTGATGTCGGCTGTTGACTTAGTTGAAGTGTTTTGATGTCGGCTGTTGACTTAGTTGAAGTGTTGTGATGTCGGCTGTTGACTTAGTTGAAGTGTTGTGATGTCGGCTGTTGACTTAGTTAAAGTGTTGTGATGTCGGCTGTTGACTTAGTTGAAGTGTTGTGATGTCGGCTGTTGACTTAGTTGAAGTCTTGTGATGTCAGCTGTTGACTTAGTCGAAGTGTTGTGATGTAAGCTGTTGACTTGGTTGAAGTGTTGTGATGTCGGCTGTTGACTTAGTTGAAGTGTTTTGATGTCAGCTGTTGACTTAGTTGAAGTGTTATGAAAAAATATGCGCAGATGTCTATCATTTTGTCCAGAGCCACTGTAATTTGAATAATTTTATTTGCGGTAGCCAGGAAGTTTTCCAGAGAATAACGAAGATGACATGAAGACAAATAGTCTATAACACTCACACCCTCCCCCGCCCCACCCCTCACCCGCCACAGAGAAAACAAAGCTGTATTTACCCACCGCAAAGTGTCTGGGAAAAAAAAAAGAGGAGCAAGTACTCATTGCAAAATTGTGATAGGGAAAGTCAAAAAGTAAGTCACAAATGGTTATAGGATGACAGGAAAATAGTTTTTGGTTTCTGAAGGTGTCAATAGGTGACAACAATATCGAACTTACTATGCGCTAGTTCGTTAGGTACTATGTGTTGCACGCGCATTTGCAACGCAGAAGCGAAATGACGACTGTTTTTTTAGGGGGGGGGGGGGGGGGGGGAGAATAAACTAAGTGGCTGCATGCAAAAGACATTTAGAAAAAAGTGCTTCCTGTGACAAATGTTTATTACCTAGAAAAGTGCATAAGCTGGGTAAACATATTTTCTCAGTGACGCTCTTATATTGTTCATGAAGTCTGATCTGGTCGTTCTGTTGAGATTGCAAAGGACGCATCCGTGCAACGGGTGGAGATGTTTAGAGGTGACAGGCGAGTAATGGTTGACTCAGTAGCAGCTCACAGGGTTCAGCATACAACGTAATGCTTGATCGATTGACATTTAAAGAAGTGTGCTTAAGGTGGGTACCTAGATAATTGACGGACGAACACAAAATAAACCGATTAGGCCTGTTCTTGCAGCATCTGTATCGATACTCAGATGAAGGAGAAGACATGCAGTTGCAATACACCTCCCAGTGAGGCCAGTCACGCCAAGCCATCTGCCTACTCATTTCCAAACACTCACGAATATCCTACATAAAAAAAATCCATATCTAAAAATCCATCTGCTAACTGGAAATACGAAATGTTATAACAGTAGCAGGCATAATGCATGTGAGAAAAAAACATGAACAGATAAGAGCGAACTGTCAGCATCTGTGCCGTCGTGTTGCATAGGCCCGCTACGCACTTGCCCGGAGATCCCACTAGCATAGGGGTTGCGTGTTAATCAGTGTATATCAAGTGACAAATTGAAAATGTCATTCCTCTGAGTGGTTTTTGTAGGGACGCCAACACACTGGATTGCCCAGGAACTCATAATACTAAGACCGCCCTAATCAGCATTGTGTACTTCAGCTTCTGATTAGTGAGGCGGATTTGTACTTCAGCTTCTGATTAGTGAGGCGGATTTGTACTTCAGCTTCTGATTAGTGAGGCGGATTTGTACTTCAGCTTCTGATTAGTGAAGTAACAATACATAAGCTGACACCCATCTATACCATGACAACAACAAGTATCAGCTCATGAGCTTAACACTCCTCAATGAAATGACCACAACATGTATCAGTTTTTGAGCTGACACCCAATTACCACAAAATGTATAATTTCATGATCTGACATCCCCCTATGCCGTTAGAACTACGGGAATCAGGTAGTGGTCTGACACCCATCTAGACCACGACAAAATATTTTATCAGTTCTTGAGCTGATACTCCTCTAGCCAAGACGAAAAGTTGCATTAGATCATGAGCTGACACCCCTCTATGCCATGACTTCAACAGGTATCAGTTCATGAGCTGACACCCCTCTATGGGCTGACAACATAAGGTATCAGTTCATAAGCTGACACCCCTCTATGCTATAGCAACAACAATTATCAGTTTATTAGCTGATACCCCTCTATACCATGGCAACTAAAGGTATAAGTTTATAAGCTGCCACCCCTCTATACCATGACCACAGCATGTATCAGTTCATGAGCTGTCAACACTCTATGCAAAGACAAACAGTTTTAGAAGTTCATGAGAAGATACCCCTCTATACAAAGACAAAAGTTGTATCAGTTCATTAGCTAAACACTCCTCAATGACATGACCACAACATGTATCATTTCACAAGCTGACACTCCTCTATGCCACGACAACAACGTGAATTATTTCATGAGCTAACACTCCTCTATGCCATGACAACAACATGTATCAGTTTATGAGCTTACACCCCTCTATGCCATTAGAACAACAGGTATCAGGTAGTAGCTGATACCCCTCTATGCCAGGACAAAACGTTTAATCAGTTCACGATCTGACATACCTCTAGCCAAGACGAATAGTTGCATCAGATCACGAGCTGACCCCTCTCTATGCCATGACAACAAAAGGCATCAGTTAATAAGCTGACATCCCTCTATGCCATGACAACAAAAGTCATCAGTTCAAAAGCTGACACCACTCTATGCCATGACAACAAAATGTATCAATTCATGGGCTGGCACATCTCTATGCCCTGAATACAACATGTATCAGTTCATAAGCTGACACCCCTCTATGCAATGAGAACAATAGGTATTAGTTCATGCGCTGACACCCCTCTATGTCTTGAAAACAAAAGGTATCAATCAGTTCATAAGCTGACATCCCTCTATGTCTTGACAACAAAAGGTATCAATCAGTTCATCAGCTGACACCCCTCTATGCCATAACAACAAAAGGTATCAGTTCATGAGCTGACACCCCTCTAAACCATGACAAAAAAAGGTATTAGTTCATGAGCTGACACTCCCCTATGCAATAACATGTATCAATTCATGAGCTGAACACTCCTCTTTGGCATGACCACAAACTGTATCAGTTCATAAGCTGAACACTCCTCTTTCCTATGACCATAACATGCATTAGTTGATGAGCTGACACCCCTCTATGCCATAATCACAACATGTATAGTTCGTGTGAGCTGACACTTCTCTATGCCATGACTACAACATGTAATAGTCCATGAGCTGACACCCCTCTATGCCATGACAACAACATGTATCAGCTCATGAGCTCATCACTCCTCAATGAAATGACCACAACATGTATCAGTTTTTGAGCTGACAACCCTCTAAGCAATTACCATAACATGTATAATTTTATGACCTGACACCCCTCTGTACCGTTACAATTACAGGAATCAGGTAGTGATCTGACACCCCTCTAGGCCACGACACAACATTGTCTCAGTTCTTGAGCTGACACTCCTCTAGCCAAGATGAAAAGTTGCATCAGATCTTGAGCTGACACCCCTGTAAGCAATTACCATAACATGTATAATTTCATGACCTGACATCCCTCTGTGCCGTTAGAACTACAGGAATCAGGTAGTGGTCTGACACCCCTCTAGGCCACGACAAAACATTGTATCAGTTCTTGAGCTGACACTCCTCTAGCCAAGACGAAAAGTTGCATCAGATCATGAGCTGACACCCCCCTAGCCAAGACGAAAAGTTGCATCAGATCACGAGCTGACACTCCTCTAGCCAAGACGAAAAGTTGCATCAGATCATGAGCTGACACCCCTCTATGCCATGACTTCAACAGTTATCAGTTCATAAGCTGACACGCCTCTACGATATGACAAGAACAGGTATCAGTTCATAAGCTGACACATCTCTATGCTATGGCAACAACAGTTATCAGTTTATGAGCTTACACCCCTCTAAGCCATTAACATGACATGTATAATTTCTTGAGCTGACACCCCTGAATGCCATGAAAAAAAAGGCATCAGCTCATAGGCTGACACCCCACTATGTCTTGAATACAACATGTACAAGTTCATAGGCTGATACCCCTCTATACTAAGACAACAAAAGGCATCAGTACACGAGTTGACACGCATCTAGGCCATGATCACAGTATGTATCAGTTCATGAGCTGACACCCCTGTAGGCCATGACCACAACATGTAATAGTACATGAGCTGACACTCCTCTATGCCATGACCACAACATGTATCAGTTCACGAGTTGACACGCCTTTAGGCCATTATCACTATATGTATAGTTCGTGAGCTGACACTTCTCTATGCCATGATCACAACATGTATAGTTCGTGAGCTGACACTTCTCTATGCCATGACCATAACATGCATCTGTTCATAAGCTGACATCCCTCTATGCCATGACAACAAAAGGCATCAGTTCATAAGCTGACATCCCTCTATGCCATGACAACAAAAGGCATCAGTTCATAAGCTGACATCCCTGTATGCCATGACAACAAAAGGCATCAGTTCATAAGCTGACATCCCTCTATGCCATGACAACAAAAGGCATCAGTTCATAAGCTGACACCCCTATATGCCATGACAACAAAATGTATCAATTCAAGAGCTGACACATCTCTATGCCTTGAATACAACATGTATCAGTTCATAAGCTGACACCCCTCTATGCAATGAGAACAACAGGTATTAGTTCATGCGCTGACACCCCTCTATGTCTTGACAACAAAAGGTATCAATCAGTTCATAAGCTGACACCCCTCTATGTCTTGACAACAAAAGGTATCAGTTCATGAGCTGACACCTTTCTAAACCATGACAAAAAAAGGTATTAGTTCATGAGCTGACACTCCTCTATGCCATAACATGTATCAATTCATGACCTGCACTCCTCTTTGGCATGACCCTAACATGTATCAATTCATGACCTGAACACTCCTCTTTGGCATAACCACAACATGTATCAGTTCACGAGATGAATACTCTTTGCCATGACCACAACCTGTATTAGTTCTTGAGCTGACACCCCTCTATGCCATGACCACAACATGTAATAGTACATGAGCTGACACCCCTCTATGCCATGACCACAACATGTATCAGTTCACAAGTTGACACACTTCTATGCCATGACCACAAACTGTATTAGTTCAAGAGCTGAACACTCCTCTTTCCTATGACCATAACATGCATTAGTTGATGAGCTGACACCCCTCTATGCCATGATCACAACATGTAAAAGTCCATGAGCTGACACCCCTCTATGCCATGACCACAACATGTAATAGTCCATGAGCTGACACCCCTCTATGCCATGACAACAACATGTATCAGCTCATGAGCTCATCACTCCTCAATGAAATGACCACAACATGTGTCAGTTTTTGAGCTGACAACCCTCTAAGCAATTACCATAACATGTATAATTTTATGACCTGACACCCCTCTGTACCGTTACAATTACAGGAATCAGGTAGTGGTCTGACACACCTCTAGGCCACGACAAAACATTGTCTCAGTTCTTGAGCTGACACTCCTCTAGCCAAGATGAAAAGTTGCATCAGATCATGAGCTGACACCCCTCTAAGCAATTACCATAACATGTATAATTTCGTGACCTGACACCCCTCTGTGCCGTTAGAACTACAGGAATCAGGTAGGGGTCTGACACCCCTCTAGGCCACGACAAAACATTGTATCAGTTCTTGAGCCAACACCCCTCTAGCCAAGACGAAAAGTTGCATCAGATCATGAGCTGACACCCCTCTAGCCAAGACGAAAAGTTGCATCAGATAATGAGCTGACACTCCTCTAGCCAAGACGAAAAGTTGCATCAGATCATGAGCTGACACCCCTCTAGCCAAGACGAAAAGTTGCATCATATCATGAGCTGACACCCCTCTAGCCAAGACGAAAAGTTGCATCAGATCATGAGCTGACACCCCTCTAGCCAAGACGAATAGTTGCATCAGATCATGAGCTGACACCCCTCTAGCCAAGATGAAAAGTTGCATCAGATCATGAGCCGACACTAATCTAGCCAAGACGAAAAGTTGCATCAGTTCATGAGCTGACACCCCTCTATGCCATGACTTCAACAGTTATCAGTTCATAAGCTGACACGCCTCTATGCCATGACAACAACAGGTATCAGTTTATGAGCTGACACCCCTCTATGCCATGACAACAACAGGTATCAGTTCATGAGCTGACACCCCTATATGACCTGACAACATAAGGTATCAGTTCATAAGCTGACACATCTCTATGCTATGGCAACAACAGTTATCAGTTTATGAGCTTACACCCCTCTAAGCCATTAACATGACATGTATAATTTCATGAGCTGACACCCCTCAATGCCATGAAAAAAAAGGCATCAGCTCATAAGCTGACACCCCACTATGCCATGACAACAAAAGGTATCAATTCATGAGCTGACACCCCTCTATGTCTTGAATACAACATGTACAAGTTCAGAAGCTGACACTCCTCTATGCCATTACAACAAAAGGTATCAGTTCATGAGCTGAAACTCCTCTATACCATGACAACAATATGTAATAGTCCATGAGCTGACACCTCTCTATGCCATGACCACAACATGTAATAGCACATGAGCTGACACCCCTCTATGCTATGACCGCAACATGCATCAGTACACGAGTTGACACGCATCGAGGCCATGATCACAGTATGTATCAGTTCATGAGCTGACACCCCTGTATGCCATGACCACAACATGTATCAGTTTATGATCTGAACACTCCTCTTTGGCATGATCACAACCTGTATTAGTTCATGAGCTGAACACTCCTCTTTCCCATGACCATAACATGCATTAGTTGATGAGCTGACACCCCTCTGTGCCATGATCACAACATGTATAGTTCGTGAGCTGACACTCCTCTATGCCATGACCACAACATGTTTCAGTTCTTAAGCTGAACGCTCCTCTTTGCCATGACCCCAACATGTATTAGTTTATAAGCTGAACACTCATCTTTCCCATGACCATAACATGCGTTAGTTGATGAGCTGACACCCCTCTATGCCATGATCACAACATGTATAGTTCGTGAGCTGACACTTCTCTATGCCATGACCACAACATGTAATAATACATGAGCTGACACCCCTTTATGCCATGACCACAACATGTAATAGTCCATGAGCTGACACCCCTCTATGCCATAATCACAACATGTATTAGTACATGAGCTGACACCCCTCTATGCCATGATCACAACATGTATAGTTCGTGAGCTGACACTTCTCTATGCCATGACCACAACATGTATCAGTTTATGAGCTGACACTCCTCTATGTCATGACAACAACATGTATCAGTTTATGAGCTTACACCCCTCTATGCCATTAGAACAACAGGTATCAGGTAGTAGCTGATACCCCTCTATGCCACGACAAAACGTTTTATCAGTTCACGATCTGACACACCTCTAGTCAAGACGAATAGTTGCATCAGATCACGAGCTGACCCCTCTCTATGCCATGACAACAAAAGGCACCAGTTCATAAGCTGACATCCCTCTATGCCATGACAACAAAAGGCATCAGTTCATAAGCTGACACCCCTCTGTGCCATGACAACAAAATGTATCAATTCATGGGCTGACACCCCTCTATGCCATGACAACAAAAGGCATCAGTTCATAAGCTGACATCCCTCTATGCCATGACAACAAAAGGCATCAGTTCATAAGCTGACACCCCTCTATGCCATGACAACAAAAGGCATCAGTTCATAAGCTGACACCCCTCTATGCCATGACAACAAAAGGCATCAGTTCATAAGCTGACACATCTCTATGCCTTGAAAACAACATGTATCAGTTCATAAGCTGACACCCCTCTATGTCTTGACAACAAAAGGTATCAATCAGTTCATAAGCTGACACCCCTCTATGTCTTGACAACAAAAGTTATCAGTTCATGAGCTGACACCCCTCTAAACCATGACAAAAAAAGGTATTAGTTCATGAGCTGACACTCCCCTATGCAATAACATGTATCAGTTAATGAGCTGAACGCTCCTCTTTGCCATGACCATAACCAGTATCAGTTCACGAGATGAATACTCTTTGCCATGACCACAACCTGTTTTAGTTGATGAGCTGACACCCCTCTATACCATGACCACAACATGTATAGTTCGTGAGCTGACACTCCTCTATGCCATGACTACAACATGTAATAGTCCATGAGCTGACACCCCTCTATGCCATGACAACAAAATGTATCAGCTCATGAGCTCATCACTCCTCAATGAAATGACCACAACATGTATCAGTTTTTGAGCTGACACCACTCTAAGCAATTACCATAACATGTATAATTTCATCACCTGACCTCTCTTTGCTGTTAGAAATACAGGAATCAGAAAGTGGTCTGACACCCCTCTAGGCCACGACACTACATTGTATCACTTTCAGGGTTGCCAGATTAAAAAAAACGTCATTGTATGCCAAACCATCACCCAAAATTTGCCAGAAAATTGCCAAATAAAGTGTAACATTGTATTAACTTCACATCAAAAGCTCTAGATTTAATTCTTTACTGTCATCCTCACTGGAACCAGTGGAAGATGCAGCATAAACCTTTTCGGGTGTAAAATCTTTAAGCATTCTCTCAAACGGAATTAAGTCTTTGCAACATTTCTTTGATATCAATAGTTCTGCTCTAATTCTGAAGAAAATCCAGTTGTATTTTGTTTCTTGCTTTTGATTTAGTTGAAGTAACAAGAGAGAAGAATATTCTCTCAACTACAGCATTGCTAACGGGCATTATTAAGCAAGTAAGGGCGAAAGTGGCCAACTCTTCAAATGCCTGGTGTCGAAGTACGCCTATTCAAAAATCTTCCCTGTTTGTAGGTAGTACATCCTTTTTAAATGTAGCTTCTTCTTTTCAGTTGACAACAATCAATTGTCTGTACTGTTCTTCTATAATACTGATGTTGTTTTCTGCCAGGTGTAAAAATGGTAGCTCTGAAAACGGTGTCCTTGATATTTGATTTAAAACTGCCAAAGGCCTCAATTTTGACAGATTTTGAAATATATTCTCGGTGGGAAGTCTACACGTATTTGATTGAGAGCTTCCTCTAGCACAGACATGCATCTTTCATTAACATTGTTTATTTCTATCTCAGCCTCAGTCCTGTTATTCTTATGTAGGGACGCATTACATTCCGTTATAAATTTAATACCAAAGTCAACGTGATTAAATTTTTTTCCCATTGGCGTCATACAGTGTGTTCTTAAGACTTTTCTGGTGCATGGACAATTAGATAACTAACTATAATGCACAAGTACTTTTTGAGTGGAAACGTCAGAAGACTCATCTATAATGATGGCATATTTCTTGTTCCGAAAATCGTCAATAAGGTCATCCTTAAGTGCAGGCGATATAATATTTTTTATTAAGCATGAACATTTAGTTCTATGCAACTGTATGTGCTCCAATGTACTCCCCTGACCATGCTGTCTCATGATTTCACTTAGCAATTGTACGTATTGCACAATGGCAGGTCACGCCTACGACAAGTTGCAACTCTGCTGCTTTAACTTTATCATTACCTTGCCTAGAAGTTATTGTTGTAATAAGCTGTGACTGGCTTTTTGACGGAGTTTTCATCCTGGGTTTTTCGGATTTTTCATGATTTGAAATGCTAGCAATTCTTGGTGCAACAGTGCACTGACACAGTTTACAATATGCTGCCTCTGATCCGTCTGAAGATCTTTTGAGCCATTAGTATGTTTTCTCCCAATTACTATTATACTTGCAATTGCTGTCATAAGATGCTTTCCATTTTTTGGATGACGTGGCCATTGGTAAAAGTAATAAATCTATATCACACTTAGAACTAGGTCTATATCCTATCTATTTTCTGTCCTCAAGTAGTTTCTGAACAGTCAAAATCACTTGGTTTCAGTGGTGGGTTTTCGTTTTATATCTCGCATTTATTCTAGTAAATTACCACAAATTACAGATCTTTATAGCAGTCACGATCCGTTTAGGAAGACAACAAAACAATAAGAAATAGCGCGAACCTCCGTTAGTCCGTACCAGGACATCACAACAAAGTCAAACTGAAATAAAGATGTTAACTGTAGGTCTACATTGCTTTTAGTGAATTTGTGAGTTTATAACAGAGGAACCATGAAGAAAATGTGAGCACATCTTGATAAGAAATGCCAGGAAAACCCCAAATATGCCAGAATATGCCAGTTCATTATCTTATGCCAGTTCAAGTTTAAATATGCCAGATTTGTCGAATCTGGCATAAAAAATGCCAATATGGCAACCCTAAAAT
>CAJHNH020000727.1:185000-192500 GCA_905116865.2 Candidula unifasciata
GGCAGTTTCCAATGTTCCTATATTACCGTTATTGGACGGTGGGTCTGTTACACGCTGTACATTATTTTCCAATCTCTTCTGTCACCAGATGGCGGCCATTAATAGAATTATTTCTCACTGAACACGTTTTGGCATTGTTTATTACTGGACCACCGTCTTCCCAACAGCCTCTGTCTCTCTACGTCACTTCCGCCTATCTTTCTCACATCAGGTTCACACATTGATCGATTTTACATTGTTCCGAGCGTCACCTTTAGGGGAAACGCATATTGTTTCCAAATACTCTTACAATGAGTATAATTACTTTGTAGTCTTTCTTATGTCTGTCCTTATTCTGTTCTGGTGCAGAAATGTGGTCAACAAATTCACTATCTGTGTTTTTTTTAATGGATACTGCCAAGGTCACACATGGGGAGCCCACCGTGAAAAATCAAAGGCGGAGAAGGGAAACTCCCACAACATCTGATTTTTTGCAGGCAGGGTTGGGACGAACCAGGACACGGATAGAGAGACTCGAGAACTTCCTTCACCGAAGACGGACATGTCGGCCTGAATCGCGTGGGCACCAGGAAATATAAAGAGCAAAGTGTGCAGAGCAAGCTATGTGGAACCATGGAAGACCTGTAACTGACATGCGAGTTCACAGAGGCAACCCACCTGATGGTCTGATCTGAGCATACGAAATCGAACGCAAAGAAGAAGACAAGGAGACGGAATTTATACGAGAACAAAACTCGGAAGCTGCCACTGCATTTTCTTGTTTCTGCTCTAATCTGATGTTGAGTGTGTGCGTGTATGTGTGAGTGTGCGCATGTGTGTGTGTGTGCGTGAGTGTGTATGCGTGTGTGTGCGTGTGTGCGTTCGTGAATGTGTGTATGTGTGTGTGTGTTTGAGGTGGGTAAACATTAATTGCTTTGAGCACGCTTAGGTCGAACTGTATTTACTCCGCCTTCTCAAAAACACACCAGACTTCTATTTTAAATGTGTTGACCGGGTTAGTCTTCACCGTTTAACAGCTCCCGTCTCCACCATCCCCACCTCCTATACTTACCACCATGCACTCAATCCTACCTCCCCTTGCCTTTAACCTTGATGTTCTCTGACATTGAACAGGTGTCATTCGGTTTGGGTAACTAAAGGCACGGGACGACAGGTCTATAAATTCGAAAACAAATGAGTAATGATGAATTCACGAAAAGGAAAGGACCCCAGCACACCCGCTAGAACATCTGGACAGCAGCTTGTGTCAATATTTATAACTCGGCGAACTGCTGGGCAAATTACCCTCAGTGCGTCATGATGTGGAAAAGGGTCTTTTACTTACTTTCTTTGTGTATGTGTGTATGTGTATGTATGTGCCTGCGGGTGCGTGTGTGTGTATATGTGTGTGTGTGTGTGTGTGTGTGTGTGTGTGTGTGTGTGTGTGTGTGAGAGAGAGAGAGAGAGAGGGGGGGGGGGGAGAGAGATTTTGTGCGTGTCTGTATATTTATTTATACAAGTTTTTGATCAATCAGAAGTATATCGCTCACGTGATTTCCCGTTGCTTATCCGCTGCCCTCTTTAATGTCCCATGTCTATTTTAAGGCCAGCTGTATGTGTGCAGGCCCGAACCATATGGTCGTCATCTAATAGAAGGAATCCTGTACCATCTAAAGTGTGATAACCTCTGCACCACCGCAAATCCTGTCATACAATTAGAAGGGACCAACTTCATTGACAGATCTTGGTGTTGTGCATTTCCTTTATCGATTCCTGCGTCACAATCTGTCAGTGCTGGCCTTGGATTCATGTGGTAACATTTAGACTGCTACAGCAGAGGCTTGTGTTTGTTGTTGTATTTGTTGTTGCTGCTGCTGTTGCTGTTGTTTCTCTGGCTGATGCTTATTCGTGTTGTTGTTGTTGTTGTTGTTGTTGTTGTTCTTCTTCTTCTTCTTCTACTTCTTCTTCTTCTTCTTCTTCTTCTTCTTCTTCTTCTTCTTCTTCTTCTTCTTCTTCTTCTTCTTCTTCTTCTTCTTCTTCTTCTTCTTCTTCTTCTTCTTCTTCTTCTTCTTCTTCTTCTTCTTCTTCTCCTCCTCCTCTTCTTCTTCTTCTTCTTCTTCTTCTTCTTCTTCTTCTTCTTCTTCTTCTTCTTCTTCTTCTTCTTCTTCTTCTTCTTCTTCTTCTTCTTCTTCTTCTTCTTCTTCTTCTTCTTCTTCTTCTTCTTTTTCTTCGTCTTCTTCTCCTCCTTCTTTTTCTTCGTCTTCTTCTCCTCCTCGTCCTCCTCCTTCTTCTTCTTCTTCTTCTTCTTCTTCTTTTTCTTCTTCTTCTTCTTCTTCATCTTCTTCTTCTTCTTCTTCTTCTTCTTCTTCTTCTTCTTCTTCTTCTTCTTCTTCTTCTTCTTCTTCTTCTTCTTCTTCTTCTTTTTCTTCTTCTAAATCTTCTCCCTTTTTTTCGTCTTTTCCCCTTCTTCTCATCTTTGCTCTTCATGACGCCTTTTTTGGCCTTCTTTTGTTTTTTCTTTTTCTTCTAAAAAATGATGATTATTATCTTTACAGTATGCGCTAATTTTTTCATATCGATTTAGACAAAATTTTAATATTCATCAAACCACAGGTCTTTAGGGTATACACTCACAGGAAAGTATAGGATGCTTTTATTTTGTTAATAAACAAAGAATATCTACGTTGCGAGTTCAATAACGCCTTACGGGTCATAGACGACATCACCGTTAAAATACTCGACCAAGATCTCCTCTATGTTTTCTTGATGACCATACTATCATGCCTGACTACTAATTCTAAAAACAGGTCAACCAACTAAGCAGAATAGACGCCAAGTAATTACAGTGTCTACACTTACCTAATAATTACAGACCATAGAAGAATTCACATTTGAATTACTCTACCAAAATCTCGTCTGTGTTCCATAAATGACCGTACCATTATTTCTGACTACTACAAACAGGTCAACCTGCTTAACAGGGTAGACACCGAGTAATTACAATGTCTACAGTTACGTAATAATTTCAGGCCACAGATATATGATCTAATCTTTAAATTATTATACCAAAATCTCCACTATGTTCCTTTGATGACCATACTATTACATCTGACTACTAAAAATAGATCAACCTACTAAACAGAGTAGACACCCAGTAATTAAAACGTCTAAAGTTATGTAATTAATACATAAACAGCGTACATCACACAGTTAAATACCATCTACCCAGCGATCGATTACATCATCATTGACTAAAGCCCCACTTACTAGAACACAAAGGAGATAGACTGTCGAAACCAAATCCGATCTAACTAAACTAATAACACCAAGACTCTTAACAATCAAATTACCTCTAACTAAACTAACAAAACAAAGACTTAACAATCAAAGTAACTCTAACTAAACCAACAACACCAAAACTCTTAGCAATCAAATTACCTCTAACTAAACTAACAACACAAGACTCTTAACAATCAAATTAACTTTAGCTTAACTAACAACGTCAAGAATCCTTACAATCAAATTACCTCTTACTAAACTAACAACACCAAGACTCTTACCAATCAAATTAACTCTAACTAAACTAACAACACCAAGGCTCGTAACAATCAAATTAACTCTAGCTAAACTAACAACGGCAAGAATCTTAACAATCAAATCACCTCTAACTAAATTAGCAAACACCTAGATTCCTAACAATCAAATTACCTCTGTTTAAACACTTTAAAAAAAAAGTCAGTAACCTCTAACTAGACCATCAACCAGTTCAAACTACGTCTAACTAGACTATCACAGTGTCAACCAACTATCAACAACCACATTACTTATAAATAAACTATCACAAACTTGACTATCATCGCCAACTCACCTCTTATAAGACATTCAACCCTCGTCAATAATCATCTATGTCACCTCTACCAGGACTATAAGTCAGTTGAATAACCATCTACTAAACCATCTGTAACTAAACAATCAAATCTTTGACTATCATCAACAAATTCACATCTAACTCGCCTATCAAAACCCTGACTAGAATCAACAAAATCACATGCAACTTGCGTAGCAAAACCTTCACTAAAATCAAATAAATCACCTCTACTGACACATACCCTTCACTTTCGTCAACTAAATCAACCCTAACTAGACAATCGAAATCTCTACTGTAATAAACAAAATCACCTATAACAAGACAATAAAAATCTCTACTGTAATAAACTAAATCACCCCTAAATAGACAATCAAAATCTATAATGTAATAAACTAAATCACACCTAACTAGACAATCAAAATCTCTACTGTAATCAAACCCTAACTAGACAATCAAAAAAGCTACCGTAATCAACTAAATCACCCCTAACTAGAAAAACAAAATCTCTACTGTATTCAACTAAATCACCCCCAACTAGACAATCGAAATCTCAACTGTAATCAAACCCTAACTATACAATCAAAATCTCTACTGTAATCAAACCCTAACTAGACAATCAAAATCTCTACTGTAATCAAACCCTAACTAGACAATCAAAATCTCTACTGTAATCAAACCCTAACTAGACAATCAAAATCTCTACTGTAATCAAACCCTAACTAGACAATCAAAATCTCTACTGTAATCAAACCCTTAGACAATCAAAATCTCTACTGTAATCAAACCCTAACTAGACAATCAAAATCGCTACAGTAATCAGCTAAATCATCCCTAACTAGACAATCAAAAAAGCTATCGTAATCAACTAAATCACCCCTAACTCATCATCATCATCATCAGGTGCCTTGCCGACTGGCGTGGGCAATCATGCCTCTCCATAATCCGCGATCTCCTGCAGCATGTATCAGTTCGTGTGCCGACACACCTCCATGCCATGCAACAAGACTGTCAAGCATCTTCTCTCGTTGTCTTCCTCTATCCCTCCTTCCACAGATCTTTCCAGTGATCACAACATGTTCTATTTTCCCTCTTCTCATAACATGGCCGAAAAATGATGACTGTCTCCTTCTGATGTCAGTGATAAGTTGTCTTCGGTCTCCCGCCTCTTTTAAAACCTCTTGGTTGCTCTTTTTGGCTGTCCAAGGTATTCTAAGCATTCTTCTGTAAAACCCCTAACTAGACAATCACAAACTCTACTGTAATAAACTAGTAAACAAAATCACCCCTAACCAGACCATCAAAATCTCTACTGTAATCAACTAAATCACCCCTGACTAGACAATCAAAATCTCTACTGTAATCAAACCCTAACTATACAATAAAAATCGCTACAGTAATCAACTAAATAATCCCTAACTAGACAATTAAAAAAGATACTGTAATCAACTAAATCATCCCTAACTAGACAATAAAAATCTCTACTGTATCCAACTGAATCACCCCTAATAAGACAATCAAAATCGCTACAGTAATGAGCTAAATCATCCCTAACTATACAATTAAAAAAAAATAAAAAAAGCTACTGTACTCAACTAAAATACCCCTAACTAGACAATCAAAATCTCTACTGTATCCAACTAAATCACCCCTAACCATACAATTAAAATCGCTACAGTAATCATCTAAATCTTCATAATTTAGACAATAAAAAGCTACTGTAATCAAACCCTATCTAGACAATCTAAATCGCTATTGAAATCAACTAAATCATCCATACCTAGACAATCAAAATCTCTACTGTATGCAACTAAATCACCCCTAACAAGACAATCAAAATCTCTACTGTAATCAAACCCTAACTAGACAATCAACATTGCTACAGTTATGAACTAAATCATCCCTAACTAGTCAATCAGAAAAAGCTACTATAATCAACTAAATCACCCCTAACTAGACAATCAAAATCTCTACTGCAATCAACTAAATCATCCCTAACTAGATTATCAAAACCCTGACTATCATCAACAAAACTACCTGTAACTTGCCTATCAAGACCTTCACGATAACCCTTCACTGTCATCAACTAAATCAACAATAACTAGACAATCAAAATCCTTACTGTGATCTACTAAATCATCCCGAACTGGGCTGTCGAAACCTTGACTGTCTTCAGCAAAAGAACCTCTAACTAGCCTGTCAAACTTTGACTAAAATCAACTAGATCACATCTTTCTAAACTATCAAAACATTGATGTTATTGGCTAATTCACCCCGGACCATTAACACCTCACCAAAAAAACAACCTCTCAAGTTCTCAACAACATCGCGTGCTCACGTGACATCTACAATAAAAACAGGTGGCACTTATTCAGTCGGCCTCGCTATGTCGCTCTGATTTGTAAATAGAACACGCTAATTACCATAGTAAAAAAAAAAAAAAGCCTTTAAAAATTCTTTTTAAACGTTTAAGGATCCTTTTCATGACTGTTGCATATCGTCTACATGGTGTTAGAGCCATGTTTTATAAACCAGTCTTGATGGGCGATGGAGACAACACCACGAAAGCTGCATTTAGCTTGAAAGCTCATTATTTTAGGTTCGCATATGAGGCTGGATCACTCTGGTAGTCAAAGTTAAATAACAATCCACATAATGTTTTTGTCTAAAGTAATATGAAAACAGCTCATGTCGTGTCGATAATATTATCACTTAGAACGAGAGGAGGAAAGGAAGGAAGGAGGGGAAGGGGGAAGATGAGAAAAAGGGGAAGAAAAGAAAAGATTAAGAAGAGAAGAAGAAGAAGAAAGAAGAAGAAGAAGAAGAAGAAGAAGAAGAGAAGAAGAAGAAGAAGCAGCAGCAGAAGCAGAAGCAGAAGAAGAAAAGAAGAAGAAGAGAAGAAGAAGAAGAAGAAGCAGAAGAAGAAGAAGAAGAAGAAGAAGAAGAAGAAGAAGAAGAAGAAGAAGTAAGCAGCAGAAGCAGAAGCAGAAGCAGAAGAAGAAAGAAGAAGAAGAAGAAGAAGAAGAGAGAAGAGAAGAAAGAAGAAGAAGAAGAAGAAGAAGAAAGAAGTCAGAAGGTATAAGAAGAGAAGAAGAAGAAGAAGAGAAGAAGAAGAAGAAGAAGAAGGAGAAGAAAAAGAAAAGAAGAAGAAGAAGAAGAAGAAGAAGAAGAAGAAGAAGAAGAAGAGAAGATAGAAGAAGAAGAAGAAGAAGAAAGAAGAAGAAGAATGACGAAGCAGAAAAAGAAGAAGAAAAAAGAAGAGAAAAGAAGAAGAAGAAGAAGAAGAGAGAAGAAGAAGAAGAAGAAAGAAGAAGAAGAAGAAGAAAGAAGAGAAGAAGGAAGAAGAATAAGAAGAAGAAGAAATAAGAGAAGAAGAATAAGAAGAAGAGTAGAAGAAAGAAGAAGAAGAAGAAGAAGAAGAAAGAAGAGAAGAGAATAAGAGGAAGAAGGAAGAAGAAGAAGAAGAAGAATAGAAGAAGTAAGAAGAAGAAGAATGAAGAAAAGAAGCATAAAAAGAAGAAGAAAAAAAAAGAAAGAAGAAGAATGAAGAAGAAGAAGAAGAAGAGATAAGAAAGGAAGAAGTAATAAGAAGAAGAAGAAGAGAAGAAAAAAAGAAGAAGAATAAGAAAATAAGAAGAAGAAGAATGCAAGAAGAA
>CAJHNH020000727.1:197500-200000 GCA_905116865.2 Candidula unifasciata
TCGGTAAGGTTGGGGATTTTATCTGTCAGGGGGCAAAATAAAAACCTCACCCGCACAGTCGTGGCGACAGCACTAGACATACAGCCGTAAATCCTCATGCTCAAAGATTCCCCTGCCTACACCACAAAAGTGGTATAATAAAGGCAGAAATTGGCAGATTGTTTTTACATGTTTGTGTGTGTGTGTGTGTTGGTTCAAACTACATCGACAGTATATGAATGCCAAGCCCATGAAAGAAAATGTTAGTAAGATCAAGGAATTACTCTTTGCAGATGACCAGGCCTTGATAGCAGATTCAGCCATGAAATTGCAACAACATCTAACATCCATGAATGAAGAATGTAAAACAAATAATATGAGAATCAACACTGACAAGACAGAAGTAATGTCAATAGGAAAAAAGAAGACAGATCTAAACATAGCAATAGAGAACAAAGGCATTAAACAGGCATCTGAGTTTAAATATCTGGGAACAACATTTACCGAAGATGGGAAATTGGATAAAGAAATTAACATTAGATGCAGTAAAAAACCAAGTATTGGGACAGCTAGCCCCCCTATTACAGCATAAGACAATCTCAATCAGCACAAAGAGACATCTTATTCAAAGCATATTTATTCCAACTCTGTGCTACCAGTGCCAGACATGGTCACTCACAACAAACCATAAAAGAAAATTAGTAACCATGGAAATGAGATGTCTGAGAAGGGCCATAAGAGATAAGATCAGGAATGAGATCATAAGAGAAAAGGTTGGCACAGAACCAATTCTAAATTACATACAGAGACAGCAAGTGAAATGGTTTGCCCACTTAGAGAGAATACCTTGTGACACCATACCATACAAAGCATACATGGAAAGAGAAGAAGGTCGTAGAGCAAGAGGTAGACCAAGAACAAGATGGAAGGATAACATCAGAGAAGCTCTACAACAGCACGATGTGCCTATGGTCGAGGCGGCCAGAAGAGCCAGAAACAGAACCTTATATCTCCCTCGACACCCACAGCGGTAAAAGAGGAAGTGAAGAAGAAGATGAAGAAGTTGGTTCAAAGGAAATAAGCATTGTGTAAATAATGAACACAAGCGGAATATCGCATAATGAAAAGCCAGTCTGTTGTTAATTTGGAAACCCCATTGATTGGAACCGAGCCAAAGAAAATATATTTGCCCGAGAACGAAGTGAAATTTAACTGTAAAATTCTATTGAATGAAGCCAGTGTTCAGGTTAAAACCTTGTGAACAAATGTAATGGAGAGGCGGCAACAAGACAAATGTATTCAAAGCTCGAGTCTGAGTGCTTGGATACGTGTGGCATTTCAAATGCACTTTGATTGCGCTACATACGTGGGCTCAAGTGGATATATATCATGACAGAAAGAGAGACGGGAGGGAAGAGGGAAGATACAGACTCAGGGGTTGGCGGGCGGGGGGGGGGGGGAGACACATTTATGAAGAGAGACGTAGAAAGAGAGCGAGAGAGAGAGAGAGAGAGAGATAGATAGAGAGAGAGAGAGAGAGAGAGAGAGAGAGAGAGAGAGAGAGAAAGAGCGTTAGGTCAATAGTCAAGGCGAAGAAAACGAGAAAAAATATGGAAACAAAACAAACAAAAAATGTTACAGTTTATAAGGAATCATTCATGCACACACATGGTAAATTTGTGTAAACTCTGGCACTTGTTCATTAACACCCATTTTCCCATTATTTTTTTTATTACACACAGAACACGTGTACATAGGCAAAGACATTCTATTTCAGTGGCGGTAGCTAAAATTAGAGGTGAAGGGGGGAAAAGTCGGGGGGGGGGGGGGGGGGGAAGAATGTGGGGGTGGAGGATGTGGGGGTGGGTGCGGGTCTAACTCAGAGAGTTTTTTTTTTTCCAGTTTTGCACAATCATTTACAAATTTTGAATGTTAAATTAGGAATCGACATCACAGCACTCAGGACACCCCCATAAGCGCTCCGTCCACATCTTCAGAATTGAGAGAAGAGTTAAAATGTTGATGGTAACTGTCTGATTGTATATCCGTTTCACTTTTTTCCTGAGTGTCGAGCGTTGGCCAGGCCAGATCCCCTTGTTACTCCTCGCAGTGCCATTCTCCTCAGACCGTAATGATCTATCTGTGCCTTGGCACTGTTCACTCGCTCCCAAAGAACCCTGACAACATCCAGCTTGTTATACATCAGTTCACCATCAAGTGGCACAAAATCAGCCAGTCTAGCTGTCTGTTCATTTCCCAACACACCGGCATCACCTGGAGAAAATATCCAAAAGAGGCTAACCACACTAGACCTTTGAAGTGATGCTTGCCACTCTGCACGGAGCGTGCCTATCTTCACATTTCTCAAAAAAAAAAAACATTACTAGAAGTCCAAGTGAAAAAATATTCTGGCCTCTAGCACTCTAGGCGGACACCATGCCCCGAGACCACGCAGCCCCCAATGGACATGGACAATAAATACTATATTTTTTTTTTTTTGGTCGGCTTCTGTGGATTGGGA
>CAJHNH020000727.1:205000-239619 GCA_905116865.2 Candidula unifasciata
GTTTGAGAACCGCTGGATTAGACTACAGTATAGTACATTTTAGTGGAGTAGAGCAGAAAAGGTTCGAGTAGATATGAGTAGAGAAAAGTAGAGTAGAGTGGAGTAGAGTAGAGTAGAGTAGAGTAGAGTAGAGTAGAGTAGAGTAGAGTAGAGTAGAGTAGAGTAGAGTAGAGTAGAGTAGAGTAGAGTAGAGTAGAGTAGAGTAGAGTAGAGTAGAGTAGAGTAGAGTAGAGTAGAGTAGAGTAGAGTAGAGTAGAGTAGAGTAGAGTAGAGTAGAGTAGAGTAGAGTAGAGTAGAGTAGAGTAGAGTAGAGTAGAGTAGAGTAGAGTAGAGTAAACATAGGTAACTCAGATTTCTCTCCTTTTTTATCATGTTTCTGATAATTAATTCAGAGGAACATTTGCAGAATGATAGTGGTTCTTTTTCATACTCCTATAAGAAACATAAATTACAAAAAAATAAAACTGAAAACAGTAGCCGAACTGCTCATAAAAATCTGGGAGTTTTCAGTGTTTGCCACGTATTTCATGACAGCATCGCGAGCTTATTGATTGGGCTGCGATAGTTATTGATGGCATGGAAAAGTGCGAACGCGAATATTAATTCCCGCTGAATGCACCCGACATCTGTCCAGGCTGTGCTTTGCCTGTTTGACACAAAATGGGATAAAACAAAAAAGAAAAGAAACAAGATTGCTCAGTACCAGGCAGGAAAAAAAAAAGAAGCAAAAGAACCGACGCAGGAACAATCTGGGATAAGCAACACAGAAAAAAAAAAAAAAACACAGGGGACTTTTGATTAAAAGGTGACGGCAAATTAATTGTAATCTGATTTATAATGTGTAGAAAAAAATGTACTGTGGAATTATATTGTTGCTGTTGTTGTTGTTGTTGTTCTTCTTCTTCTTCTTCTTCTTCTTCTTCTTCTTCTTCTTCTTCTTCTTCTTCTTCTTCTTCTTCTTCTTCTTCTTCTTCTTCTTCTTCTTCTTCTTCTTCTTCTTCTTCTTCTTCTTCTTCTTCTTCTTCTTCTTCTTCTTCTTCTTCTTCTTCTTCTTCTTCTTCTTCTTCTTCTTCTTCATCTTCTTCTTCTTTTGTTTCTTCTTCTTCTTTTTTTTTCTTCTTCTCCTTCTTCTTCTTCTTCTTCTTCTTCTTCTTCTTCTTCTTCTTCTTCTTCTTCTTCTTCTTCTTCTTCTTCTTCTTCTTCTTCTTCTTCTTCTTCTTCTTCTTCTTCTTCTTCTTCTTCTTCTTCTTCTTCTTCTTCTTCTTCTTCTTCTTCTTCTTCTTCTTCTTCTTCTTCTTCTTCTTCTTCTTCTTCTTCTTCTTCTTCTTCTTCTTCTTCTTCTTCTTCTTCTTCTTCTTCTTCTTCTTCTTCTTCTTCTTCTTCTTCGTCTTCTTCTTCTTCTCCTTCTGTACCCTGCTACGTTGGTTCTCTTATCTTTCAGATAAAGATGCTCTTCCATTCCATGACAGCAGACTCTTGATCATCCTTTCTCTTGTGCTCTCACTGCCTCTTGTGTATTGCAACTTTCCCGCTGCCATGACATATTTCAGTTTTTCCCTTCAAACGACATCTTTAGAGATGGTAAACGGTTCACTTTATGAAACATTTCTTTTGCATGATTTATTAAAAGACCTTCCACTGAGCTTTTTGCATTCTGTACTGTGTTAATTTATAGTACAGTTTACTTAAAACACTCTTTAAATACACACGGTAAAAAGCTTACTAAGACATCATCATCATCGTCATCAGTTCTCGTTATGCCTAGTGGCACATGAGGCTTCAGAGAGGACCTTTCATGCTTTCCTGTCGTGTGCAATCTTCAGTGCAGTTTTCCATGTCAAAGATGCCGCACTCAGGTCACTTTCCACTGTGCACCCCTGTTTTCTCTTTCCCTCCAGTGTCCATGTGAGAACTGTTTTGGCAGGTTTATCAGAATTCATTCTCATAACGCGGCCAAGCCATTTCCATCTTCTCTTGGTAATCATACTGTCTAAAGTTTCTTGGTTTGTGGCTTGAAGTAGTTTAGTGTTTGAGATTGTATCTGGCCAGAAAATTTTATTAATTCTACGTAGACATGTGTGGTGGAAGCTGGACAACTTGTGTGCATCCTTTTTGGTCATTCTCCAGCATTCCGCTCCATAAAGAAGAACTGGCAAAATGATGCTCTTGTAGAGTCGGAGTTTCGTTCCTCTGCAGTAAATATTGGATTTCCAAATTTGCCTCATCCTTCCAAAAGCAGCTCTAGCTTTGTTTAGACGTGACTGTATGTCCTCTTCGGTCCCTCCCGTTAGGGACACCGCACTGCCAAGATATGTGAAATCTTCTACATTTTCAAGAGATTGGTTATTTACATAACACTACAAGCAACATGTAAACAATTACTATTTTTAATCACATATCTGTTTTATTATTATATATATATATATATATATATATATATATATATATATATATATATATATATGTGTGTGTGTGTGTGTGTGTGTGTGTGGTGTGTGTGTGCGTGAGTGTGTGCGTGTGTTGTTACTAAAAGTACCCCCAAAAAATACTATCTATATACCAACTCCCACAGTGAAAAACCGTTGTTGTACGCCAGATCAAACAGTATCCGGCACACGTAAATGTAGTTGTGAAACTTCCTGTGTGGGCAGAACTAATATGTTACTGAAGAAATGAGTAGCTGGGTATATTTTAATAAGGGTAGGAAGGGCAATTTAAAAAAAAAAAATAACAACAATTTAACAGACGCAGCCCAGGTATTTCGAATTGTTTATACTTCGTCCAATGGCAGAGTGCTAAAGTTTTTTCAAGCCAACCCTACTCACTACTTCAGTACAAAACTATGTAAACAGAAGGACAAGGTAGTGAACCAGCAATTGCACAAGCAAAATAGACAATTGCTCTTGAGAGAGATTGGATATGTACTTAGGTTGTGAAGGATTCATTTGTGTTTGTTTCATGTAGTGGTTACTGTAATATTGCTTCATTCGATTTATTAGTCACTTTAGTATGCTTCTGACGTTATTTACAGCAACATTTCCCAGGCAATAAATTGTGAAATCTATTATTTGTGTTTTCTTTGTTCAAAATTTAATATTGTGTCTTGTGTACGCCGTTACTTTGCATCTCTATTCTACTTCTCTGAGCTGCAGCCAACACCTGCAAACGTAGTTCCCATGCTATTGCAACAAACGCAGACGCTGCACAACGATTATCATTTCAATGCGAGAACGCCAACATTGCATGTGAAGGCCGAGGGTTGCCGAGAGGCAACATTTACGTCTTTCAATGTCACCGAAATATTTCACCTGCTGCTGTAGTTTCCTAAACATATCTTCTTCCAATCCCACCCAGAACAATGTATTAAACTGTATTTGTTTCCACTAAACATGATATATTCTTCATATCTACTTATGTATATACATTCCCATTGTGAGACTTCCCAATTCCTATGTTTACATTTCAGGCTTCTGCACTACACATGTCTTTTCCAAATTCTCATCTTCAGTATGTTGTATTTATGTGAGTATATATTTTACGGTGAAGAGCGGCTGACCGAATGGTTGGAACGCTAGGCTCTAAAACGGAGACTCAAGTTCGAATCATCGGTAAGGCTGGTGATTTTGACTTTTTTTTTTTTTTTTTGTCGAGGGCAAAATACAATGATCACCTTTACAGTAGTGGCGACAGCACTAGCCATGCGGTCATAAATCCTGGTAAAATTAGGACAGTAATTGGCAGTTTTATATAATAATTTGCTCATGTATCTGCCTTATCTTTTTTAACGTAAATCGTAAATATGTTTGCTCGCGCTATACTCTCTCGTTGTGTAACGTTAGTTCGCAGAATTTATGTCTTATTACAGCGTAAGCACTTTTAATTTTGTAAAGGAAAACAAATTCAATAAGAATAAGAAGAAACTCCACAGGGAAGCATGTACAGCAGGAGTCTACCAATCATCAGTAGAAGTGATCCCTCGTCAACAAAGGTTTCGGCCCACGATCTCCTAGACATTTTCGGATTGACATCTTAAAAGATCTGAACATCAAGGAAAATTGGATAATAAACAGCATCCTTTCTCGGAAGCTGAAATATTTTGGTCATCATCAACGGATTGAAAAAAATTATAGCAGAAGGCATGGTACCAGGAAAGAGGGGACAGGGGCCGACCGACACGAGGATAAGCGTAGGATAAACGTGACTCCTTGAGTTTGAAAGTGCATGAGGCGGGAGAACTGGCGAGAGACCGAGTTTCTTTCAGGCAGACTGTGATGAGAGCGACGTTCTGCAAAGCACCCGCTACATAATGATGGGCCCACCTGAGTTCATGAAGCTCAGGGTTTATCTGCTCCTGCTGCACATTGATACCAGTCTCTTTTCTGATTTTGTAAACGTTGTTTCTCAGTCTTCATTAGTAGATCACATTAACACGTTACTATTACAGGGGCGTATAGGGATATGCTGACTCCTGCTTGCAAGAGGGCGCCTAATGAAATGATTCGTCCACTAGACAAGCGACAGCAGTGTGAACACTCATTCTGGTCAAGGCAGTCGTTCTGAAGACGTCGATGAACTGACCGCTGATGAAAGATATTATTAATAGTTGATAGTTAACCGAACAATTATCCCTATTATACATCAGACAAGTCCATAAGCGCTCAGATCCCATCATCAGTATATCCTTTAGCGTGTAGCTACTGAGAATTAAATCTATCTTGGTTTACTATTCTTCTTTCTATAGTGTTCATGTTTGGCCACACCTCTTCTGACCTGAAGTTCTTGCAGTTTTTTTAATGTTGCCAATCCAATGTCATCTCCTGAATCATCTTCTCGTCCTGCCTCATTGAGCGCACTAAGAATGTCGGCTCGGTCCAGTGATTTTCCTGGCACAAAAATGAAACTAATTCCTTTCAGACCAGATTTCACCAGCGACTCCAACCATTTTTTTCGAATCAATCCTGTCTCAATTTTCTTAAGTAAAGTCACGAAATCGCTTAGAAAGCACGCAGGGTAAAACTTCTGTGTCTCTAGCTGACGAAAAATCTGATGAACGATATGATGCTGGTTAGGAAAACCTGTGTCAAGGTGTGCATGAATTCGGAATTAAGCGTAAGTCTGTAAGACAGAGCGCTTGAGAGGAAGATTACGACGTGTCTACAAACAGTATGCCACTAGTCAGTATTGACATAGAAATACTTCTAATCTTGTATTCGAAGTTTAGTTCTTCTAAACAGATTAAAACCACGTGCAGAAAGATCATAGCAGAGGAACATGCGGGTTTCCGTGCTGGAAGAAGCACACACCGTTGAACAAATATTTAATCTACGTATATTATCTGAGCAATACCACAAGCACCAAAAAACATCTATACCATATGTTCATTTATTTCAAAAAGGCCTTTGTTAGAGTATGTCATGCAACACTCTGGCACACTATGAAAAAGTAAAACATTGGTTAAACCTTCATACGTACTATAGAACATCTCTATGCCAAGGCCAGCAATGCTGTCACGCTGAACGATAAAATGGGAAGCTGGTTCCGAACAACATTAGGAGTCCGACAGGGTCGCCTCTTCTCTCCAACACTGTTTAACATCATTTTAGAAAGAATTATGACTGATGCCCCAGAACAACATCATGGAACAGTTAGTATCGGAGGTCGAAACATAACAAACTTAACGGTTTGCAGATGACATTAATGGGTTGGCTTAGAAGAACAAGAACTAGTATGGCACGGACATAAACGCAGAAAAAAAGTAATGACTAATAATCCAGCTGGCAGAATTTCACTAATCTACGTTAAAGGCAACAATTTAGAACACGTGATTCATTTCAAATATTTAGGATCCGTTTTAAGAGACTTGGGGTCAAGACCAAAAATCGTGTTTAGGATTGCCCAGACAACATCAGTCTTTGCTAAGCAGCAATCATTAAGGAAATTTAAAGACATTTAATGCAAGACTATGATTCGATTGCTCAGAGCACTAGCTGTTAGTACATTTACGTGAAACGTGGACCTTAACAACTGAACTTGAAAGAAATTGCAAATGCGATGATTCAGAAAAATTCTTGGCATATGATACAGAGACCACATTACAAACGAGGAAGTTCGCCATAAAATTATACAGCACACTGACAACTATAAACCTATTTTAACCACAGTGAAAAGTCGAAAACGAAATGGTATGGACATGTAATAAGATCTAACGGCCTCTCAAAAACAATACTGCAGGGATCAGTAGATGGAAAGAGGAGAAGAGGCAGACCAAGAAAGACCTGGTTACAGAACCTGACTGACTGGACAGGCCTCAGGCATGCAACCATGAACTGACCCCCAAAGGTGTAGAGAGCTGATCAGTCCACGGAATATGATGACCCAACGACACGTAGTGTTACGGGATGATGATAATGAATTGTAGTTTAAGCTTCATAGCAAACGGGTCAACCCCTAGTTGCTCCGCTTCCGTGCCAACACACACACACACACACACACACACACACACACACACACACACACACACATACACACACACGGAATGTCTATCACTGACCCTTGTGGAAAAACTAACACAGACTGTAGTTTCAGCATGTCCGCCAGCATACGCACGCATTAAAAGCGTAATTCAGCCATCAGAAGTGCTAACACAAACAGTCCATCATGAGAAATGCAGCTCATCATCGACATGAACACCTGTTACAACCACAGATCAGTGGTTGCACATGCGATATATTTTAATACATAAGGCACCACCAATTATGTGGCAACAAGCTACACGCCATTTTTCGCATCTTCAGTTCACAGCACCACAGTCAAAAAATGAATTAAATTAAATTTTAAATTAAATCAGCCTAATTAAATCTGCAGCTCACAGTGTCACGCCAGGTATTTAACTCAATAGCTGGCCAAGACATTTGCAGCTAGAGAAGGAGCATTTGAGGGCATGCTTGGTATGCTTTTATGTCTTACTAATTTAAAAACTAAACTTCTGACCTTGTTATCTCTCAGAAACTGAATTTTTGACCTTGTTATCTCTCAGTAACTGAATTTCTGACCTTGTTATCAGAGCATCATTATCTTCACGGTACGAATGGCAGTGTCTCTTTCTCTAGCAAATTCTCCAGCCCTATCTGCTTTCATTTACAATGAGTCTTCAATTTTTTGTATCCACGTTCGTGAGGATCGGCTTCTGTCTCTTCCATCAACCATCTCTCTAAGTCGGCTTGAGTATGTAGTAGCTAGGAAGCATAATATAGCCCAATAGAGGGGAAAGGGGGGGGGGGGGGGAAGCAGATATGCAATATAGATGTAACGAAGAAATTAATCCTTTGACAGATGTCACAAATATCTCCAAACGACCATGTAACAATTTACACCAAGACAGATTTATCCAAAACAGTATTGCACCAATGGTGTGATACCAGTGACAAAACGGACATTAAAATATCAGTAAACAAAAATCGAAACAACAGAAATGAAAAGTCTCTAAGGAATCCTAAATGTAATTAAAAGAGACAGTATTACAGACGAGGAAATGCAACCTGAAAACTTTGTTATGGCAGGGCAGATCAGGCCCTCAGTCTTGGCTGGTAGCTGGCCTAGGAGGGAAGCTCCATCAGACGGATAGATAGAGCACTGCTATTCTGATCCGGTAGCTTCTGCAGCCTGCTCTGTTCCAAACGTACTAGTTTTACCTTTCCTTTGGAGTAAACAAGGCAGTTTGAGGGCGGGATTATGATGCATGGGCAACATATTGTCTCTACAATACTGCCCAGGATGTGTGCTACAGAGCGGATCACGGGCGGGTCTTGATAGCAACACTCGCCATCGTCATGGGGGATGAGTCTCATGCCTCCTCATTGCACAGTATAACAGTATCATCTGGAAAGACGGAAAGGTGCCATTGATTCAATCAGCCATTAGAGACGACGATATCAGGAAACAAAGTAGCACTGAACGAGTGCTAAACTACACCAAGAAATAATAGATCAGATGGTACAAACATGGTTCGTAACTACCACAAGATAGTGCACCAAAGCGCTATGTCGCTCGGACACAAGGGAAGCAAAGATATAGGTCAGGTATACAAGTGATGTCTAGAGGAATATCTGAGCGTTTTTTATTTTGTGTTTTTTTTTTCGTCCTGGTAATAGACTCACTTGATGATGATGATAAAGGAAACTAGTTTATTTCATCCGATCCATGTTTACCGAGCTTTGATCTTGGGTGAGAACCAAGCAAAACTTTAGCAAACGGTAGCACTGAAAGTATAGAACTAATAACACCATAGCTATGCCGGAACAATGAAGATTCGAGTACTGCTAGTGAATTATACACTTGTCGTACTAAACAAAGAACTATTCAACATAGAGGCAAATAATTCTTCCACATTTTCTAAGCAACAAAGAATCGAATACTTGAAATGACCGATTACTTGGTCTCAGGAGACGACCTAGCAAATATTGGAACACGATCGCTAGTGTTTGTAGATCGAAGTTCAAGGATTGCTTCATTGCAAACAACTGTTACTCGCCATTAAATTTCCCAACCCTAATTTTTTACCTTTCTGTCTGACAACAATACTCTAACAGCTAACTGTTACGTTCGGTAGAGTGTGTGACTCCTGCCATGTTGGACATACAAAAGTAAAGGACTCTTTTTTACGTCAGTGGCGAAACGGGCACATCATGCTAGACTCATATTTATATATTCCAGTAGTCTCCAATTGTTTCCGTGCTACTCATCGTGAGTCTTTGGCAAGAACACCCCCTCCTTCCCCCCCCCCCCAACCGCCCCCCTCCCCCCACCATCAAATCAAAATGTTATTACAAAGAGGAGGAAAACAAGAAAAAAAAATCTAAAGTATTTTTAACAAGAGGAAGCCGACGTAATCTAGCCACTAGACGCTCGCCTGTGGATTGGAAGGTCGTGGGTTCGGTTCCTGAGGGGCCGGACTATTTTCAAAATTGACTTTGGCTCCCAGGTCGACCCAACATTGAGTGGGTACCAGGTACAGTCTTAGGAAGTAAAGGCGACTGGTGTGATGCTGACCACATCACCCATCAAGTGCTTGTTGGTCTATAAAATTTAGGTCCAGCCCTATATACCCAATACGCATGAGAGGCGTGGAAAAGGTCCTTTACATTTACTGTTAACTGTTTGGTCTGATGTTGGTTTTTACTGTTAACTGTTTGGTCTGATGTTGGTTTTTACTGTTAACTGTTTGGTCTGATGTTGGTTTTTACTGTTAACTGTTTGGTCTGATGTTGGTTTTTTTGTTAACTGTTTGGTCAGATGTTGGACAAGGCACAACGGAGATCACTCTTCTCCTCGTCAATCTGGCAGTGCTGTTTTGTTTTCATGACTGTTGAAGTTAAAAATCAGGATTATTACAAGTTAAACTGACTCAAATTTTAAAATTACTTTACGTCCGCTTCAAACTATTTCAGACCTCTCAAATTAGAGACCCCGGTATAGACCAGTAGATACTCATTTACTTAGGTAGCTTATCACAACAACCGCCATTACTTCCCAGCAAAATTGCTCTCACCCATTTTAGGCTGGATCGACCTAGGCTTTAAAATAAAATGAAAATAACCGTGCGGTACTACCCATAAAGTCTCTAAAAATGGGTCAGTACTCACTACAAAGTTTTGTTACAGTGTCGCTCAAGTAAAACAAGTGTGCATGCAAAAATCAAGTTCTGCAACAGGACCAGGAGTGGACAAGCAACCCGAACTTCCCGCCTGAATTTACCGCCTGTGAACAAGAACAAGATGAATATATAGGTAGATAAGTTGTACCCCGTCAGGACATCACAAAACCGATAAATAAACGGTAACACAAAGTGTCACCATACGGATGAGGAATTTAGGACACGTATATGTTTAGGGATCCTGACTAGAGCCATGGTGTGGCTTCAAACAACAACAAAAATGCATCTCACAAGGGGAGGACTATTTAAACGAAGTATATTGATTAATTTGGTTTTTAATGAGCTCCGAAGTTTTGGAGTCGATCAGTATCTTCATGGGAGATTACTCGAGTCTGGACTTTTTAACAAGCGACCACAAGGAAGTGTTTGTTTGCCTCTGGGGTTTAGACTTGGAGCAAATGCGTTGTCACGTTGTCGCGTAGTCATGTTGTCACGTTGAAACTTGTCTATATAAGGAGCGCCAGAACACTGAGGCTAAGATACTGTGGACACCCCAATCCCCCTTCTATAAATCTCCAGGAAAAAGAATTAAAGGAGGAAGGGCCTTCAGCCACTTACCCCAAAATCTGTAATGAGGCTAAGGTGTCCCTTCAACAATGTGTAGACACTCAAGGTTTCTGTGACTTAAAAAAAATTTTTTTAATTAATAATATTATTAACTATCTCAGATATATTATTATATCCTGCTGTATGGTGCTATTGTTATATCAAAGAAGAAGATAACTCCAAAATGTGACATAGCAATAGAAGGCAAAGTGCTTAACCAAGTCAATGAATTCAAGTATTTGGGAACATTTATAACATTAGATGAACGAATTGTGACTGAAATTAAGAGCAGAACTGGCCAGGCAAAGCTTTTCAGAAGATGAAAAGTATTTTATGCAATAAATCCTTTTCATTAAACATTAGAAAAAGAGTACTGAAATATTATATCTAGCATTTTTTGTTGTGTGTTAGTGAATCTTGGAATGTGAGCAAACAATTAAGAAGATTTTGGAGGCAACTGAGATGTGATTCATGAGAAGAATGTTGATAATACCTTGGACTGCCAGAATAACCAACACCGAATGCCTGGAAATGGCTTATGAAAGTAGAACATTATATACAACAAAGAGAAAGAGACAAACACATTTCTTTGGTCATGTGATGAGAAAAGGAGAACTGGGAAATATCGTAAGGACTGGAAAGATCACTGGTAGAGGAGGCAGAGGCAGACCAAGAGAAATGATGGCGGATGTCTCAAGACAGTGGCATGGAGGAATATCATCAGTAGAATTGGTCCAGAACACCAAAGACCAAGATCTGTGGCGACGCATGAACACCTACGCCAGTTGGCAAGGCACTTGATAATGATTATAACGCATGGTACAGAAAACTAGACAATGCACAAGCAATAAAACAACCCAAAAGAGTCTCAGGAAATGTGGATACACAGAAGTATAGGTCGTATTACATGGAGACGAAGCAATCAAATAGACAGGTTTAGATGAGACTGTGAAAGAAAACAAGTGTTACTCACAGAAAATAAAAGAGGCGATCGAAATATTTCAGAAAATGTTAAGACTAACACGGTTTTGAAAACCATACTGAGAGAGAGGGGGGGGGGGGAGCGGAAGGCAAGAGATTAAGAGGTAGACATCGATACAAATGGGAAGAGAAAATTAAGAGATGGACGTACAGCAGTTGGTAGAGTGTACTACTAAGACAATAGACAAAGAGTGTTTGGGCTTAATTGAGGCCAAACTTCATTATGGAGACTGACACCTAATTGATTACTCTTACATTCAGCAAATATATTTTACTTATTTGTATCATTGTCAAGCACTGAAACAAGGTTATGCACTTTGAGAATACCCACGGCCACACAATATTTAAAAAAAAAAATTAAAATGATCTAATACACCACACGAATACTGGGTTCGTTGATGTTGATGAAATAGGGAGTTAAGGTGGTAAGGTGGGAGGGCTGAAATCTTAGGGCATTGCTCTTTTGGTATACGGAATTCAATATGTATACTTTTATGGAAAAAAAGTGGGGGGTGGGGGGGGGGGTGGTGGGGGGGGGTGGGCATAAATAAAGGTTGATACGCTTTCTGACTATTTGTGTGTGTGTATATTAGCTTGAATGCAACCACTCCCATATTTTCACCACAGAAGTGAAAGCGTACGTTGTTTATCTTTTCGCAGACGATAACTGCACCAACAAGAGCTTTTTAAATGTGTCTTTAATGGCAAAGAAAAATCAGTAGAGAAAGACGATTATTATTTCCTGGAGAGAATGAGGCACCTGTGTGTAACCAGAGGGTCTTGCCGGCTGACTACGCTCAGAGGAAAGGCAAGACGGACATTTAACCGGATGTGACCGGTACCATCAGTGTTGGAACTTTGCTTTGGCTGCTGAAGTTGAGGACGGATCATGCAAGAGAATGCCCCGAGTGCTTTGATGTCAGCTCTTGACTCAACTCAAACCAACTGGCAAAAGAAAAACGTTTTGTGTGAGCAAGCATTAAAAATTACAGTTTCATGTTTGGTTCGACACTAACAATGAAGAAGGAGAATATGAGATTATAGGAAATAGTATGAGTTGAGCTGGACTGATTCAAGAAAGGGCATAACAGAACTCAGGGTATTCCCAAAAGTGATCCGTCTTCATCTTTAGCAGTCAGTTCCAATACAAATAGTCCCAGTAGCATTTTGATTATACGTCCGTTTTGCCTTTACTCCGAGCGTCGAGTTTCGGCCAGATCTCCTTGTCACTAATCCTGCATCACTTTCACCAGACTGTGGTGATACATTTGCTCCTCCGAATTGTAAACGTTCTCCCACAGGGCTCTTAACTACGTCTGCCTGATCATGCCTCAATCTCTAAATTGTACACGTTCTCCCAGAGGACCCTAACCATGTCTGCCTGATCATGCATCAATCTCTAAATTGTACACGTTCTCCCACAGGACCCTTAACTACGTCTGCCTGATCATGCCTCAATCTCTAAATTGTTCACGTTCTCCCACAAGACCCTAACCAGGTCTGCCTGATCATGCCTCAATCTCTAAATTGTACACGTTCTCCCACAGGGTCCTAACCACGTCTGCCTGATCATGCCTCAATCTCTAAATTGTACACGTTCTCCCACAGGGCCCTAACCACGTCTGCCTGATCATGCCTCAATCTCTAAATTGTACACGTTCTCCCACAGGGCCCTAACCACGTCTGCCTGATCATGCATCAATCTCTAAATTGTACACGTTCTCCCACAAAGCTCTAACCACGTCTGCCTTATCACACATCAAAATTCCACCAAATTGTGCAGATCCAGTCAGTCTGTCTGTCTGTTCATTTCCCAACACACCGACATAAACCGGAGAAACGATCTAGAAATAGTACATCATATTCCACCTATACATTGGGCAGCCGGTTATTAAGTAACCGTTGGGGTGATCTCACAAAATATTGTTATATGGCTGAAAAGGGTTGCTTTGATTTCTGTGGTTTGATTCTCATCCACGAAGTATTGGTCATACGGACAACAAATCTCGAACAAAGCAATCACCTCTCAGAGGTAATAGTTTAAACCAAGGCTTCCAACAGGTTTATTGTCTGGTGTGTACTATAGTGTATATTCCCTTCCTCTACTAATAGAAGTGCTAAATAATACCTCTGACCCTTATAATTTTGCAATATATAATAGCAGAGAAGTAGTCTCTTTCCAAACAACATTTATTTAAAAGCAGGACGACGCCCTGTCCCTGTTTGTTTTAAACTTAGCCGTACAGGAAATTGAAAGGAAAGTAAAAGAATAAACTTGATTATACAACAAGAATGACTGGTCATAGACATGACAAAGACATACAATAAACTCTTGTTAACACGAACTCGCTTAAGAAGAACACTTGGTTATGATGAACACAATTTTGGTCCCAAACTATTATTTCTTGAAGAAAATTTTATCAGTTAACACTATTTATGTTACCACGAATTAGGAGCTGTTCTAAGTCCGCTGCCTCACTGGTTCTGATTTAAACGAAATGTGACAGCTGTTCACAATGTAGTTTCCTTTATCACAGTAATGAATAGTTGAGGGTGTTATCTGCAGCAGTGAACATCGTCAATGGCTCGGAAGACGGAGTGGGGGAGAGGGGGGGGGGGGGATACGTGTGAAATTATTAATCCACGATTATGTGGTCACCATGTAAACTGTGAGATGTCTATCCTTTATAGACCTCGTCCACAGGGTCGCCAATTGGCTTGCAGGTAGACGACTTCGTCGCAGGTCGGAACAGTATTTAGGTCAGTCTCTTTGATCGCATCAATACTGCAAGAGTCCTTTTCAGGGCTTTGGGTGGCGAGCAATGCTAAGCCATTTTATAGAGCGCACATTATCTAGTCACAATTATAACCTAAAGCTCCCTCCTAGGTGATGCTGGTTGAAATTGACGATTTTTTTTCTCCTCACAAAAACTGATGACGATGATCCTTTATAGGACGTTAGAGGCGCATCCCCCAGCATTAGACTTACGTTTCTGAAGGCCGTCCCTATTTGCTTACTCCATTTGCTTCCCATTTCAGTAGCTGGTAATTTTTCTTCTTGCTTCATTTCAGGAAATGCCAAATGAAGCGCCGTCGTCTTTATTTTGTAGCTGTTATTAATGAGAATACTTAAGTGCTATAGTTTTCATTGGCTCTTTGTCTGTTTGCAGTAATGGACTGTACATGATTTCTTTTTTTTTTTTTTTTTTTAAGATAATGCCATTAAATTTTGTTGCCTTATAACTTGTACTTTGTTCACTGATTTCTAGCGCAGCACTGTTGTTTTCACCTTGTTTTTGTTTAATAAAATGTGAAGTCGTATACATACTACGGCAGTTGGTAACTTTCTTGTTCTTAGCTCTACCTGTTTGTTACATATCGTTTTTACCTTCTTTAAAGAAAAGTTCGAATGCTTGCATTTTTGTAAACACTGGCATGTGAAACTAGTGGTTAAACTGCTTATATTGAGGCAACGTAAATGATATCCAACAACAATTATTTACCCAGTTAAAATAGCCGCCATATATCCTAGCTGTCAATGTGGGGTATCGTTTCTGAGATTATATCGATCCGCACCTGCTTATTTCTGATGTAGAGGGCTAGGGCTGCCCATGATGGACGTCAGACAGTTGACCTTTCGTGTTTACTGGGGCAAGGCTTGGCTGTCTGCGGGGATCTCTCTGATGTCTAAGGTTCATTGAAGGCAAGTCTCGCAGCAACACAAGAGATTCTTGTCTAATATTTTCTAAAGCTGACAGATTTCGTGCATACATACCCTCAAACATGCCCGCCTCCCCATCCTTACTCACACGCACAGCCATACATACGTCACCGAAAGTGTCGTTGCTTGCAAACATGCACAAGCTCACACATAAACATATTTATATATGTGTTTGTGGGTGTGCACGGGCTCATATATGTATGTAAGCTTGAGTGAGCATGATAGATTGAGTGAGAAACTAAAAGAAAGAGCAAGAGGGAGTGTGTGTGTGTGCGTGTGTGTATGTGTGTGTGTGTGTAAAGACAGAGAGGATGGGAGAGATTAACAGGCATTTATCAACGACAACATATTTTGTTACAGCAACAACAACAACAAAAGGCAATCGTACCAGAAAATAGATATCCATGTATAAAATTAGAGGTACATATTAAAAGCAAGTGGTAAAAAAATGCTTATCAAATGTATGTATGTATGTATGTATGTATGTATGTATGTATGTATGTATGTATGTATGTATGTATGTATGTATGTATGTATGTATGTATGTATGTAGTATGTATGTATGTATGTATGTATGTATGTATGTATGTATGTATGTATGTATGTATGTATGTATGTATGTATGTATGTATGTATGTATGTATGTATGTATGTATGTATGTATGTAGGTATGTATGTATGTAGGTATGGTATGTATGTATGTATGTATGTATGTATGTATGTATGTATGTATGTATGTATGTATGTATGTATGTATGTATGTATGTATGTATGTATGTATGTATGTATGTATGTATGTATGTATGTATGTATGTATGTAGGTATGTATGTATGTATGTATGTATGTATGTATGTATGTATGTATGTATGTATGTATGGTATGTATGTATGTATGTATGTATGTATGTATGTATGTATGTATGTATGTATGTATGTATGTATGTATGTATGTATGTATGTATGTATGTATGAATGTATGTATATATGTATGAATGAATGTATGTATGTATGTATGTATGTATGTATGTATGTATGTATGTATGTATGTATGTATGTATGTATGTATGTATGTATGTATGTATGTATGTATGTATGTATGTATGTATATATGTATGTATGTATGTATGTATGTATGTATGTATGTATGTATGTATGTATGTATGTATGTATGTATGTATGTATGTATGTATGTATGTATGTATGTGTAATGATGTTATAAATAGGGATAATGTCAGGGGATGATTGGCATAACTGGCTCTAATGTCTAGAGGTTCACAACTCAATCAAAGCAGACATGATCCTCTTCACGGTCACACAACGTCTAACAACGGTTAACACCAGCGGCACATTTCACGAGTTTATTTACACGTTAGCTCAATACACAAATCACAGGTGAATCCACTTACAGCATTCGGACAATAGACGTGACATATTCACAGCTGGCTTTGACAATCAAACAGGGTACCCATCACAGATGGCCTTCTCGATCATTCATTCCTCGCCGATTCAGATCCACATGCTCTAGTCATTCTCCATTCATATTCACAGCTTCATTTTCCATCCTTTCTCTCTGGGGCCCAGTCACCGAATGCCCGCCTGATTCTCAATCCCCCAGATCTCCTCATTCACACGTGACACACTCTTTCCTGTCGTTTCACCATATCTCCGTGAAACCCATGCTCTCAGGGACTTCCCCAGTTATGCCAATCATCCCCTGACATTATTCCTATTTATAACATCATTACATCTCTCCTCCCCTTAAACAGATTTACACTGTCACTTTTATCTTCCATGACTGCATTTGTCTCTTGTCTCTGCGTGGTTAGCATCACCTCTTCTGTCATCTCAGGTTTTTGTTTTTCTTTCTCCCACTGTTTTATTTCATGATCTGTCATCTCTTTCAGCCCTGGTTGGTTACCAATGATAAGTTCTGCACACGGTGAACTTAATACAGCCATGTCCATCTACTTCTTAGTGGTATAAGGCGTTTTTGACCATACTGATGCTATTCTGAATTTTTCTATTCTAACCTCCGAATGTTCTGCATCTAACCACTTTATCAGTCATATCCTCTGGTTTCACTATGACTTATGTATACCTGAGAATCGTCGCTCCTGTATCTCTTAAAAATTGAGGACGATTCGATACCAACTATTCCTTTATGTAGGTTGTATGGTCATTTCCCCACAGTCTTTCACAGAATTTGCATTATGCACCGGTATCTTATGTCCACACGGTAAGTCTCCATATTCTTGAAACGTTTCACATATTGTGCATTATCTTCTTTCTAGTAGCACTGCTGCATTTGTTTCTGATATATCACTTTCTGACTCGGAGTCTGATGTTTCACATACTGCTGCTGCTTTAAATTCTTTTTTATATTTGCAAAATTGACGCGTGTGCCCGTAGAATCCACAAGCCCAGCATTTACTTGTACTATCATATCTCTCTTTACCTTTTTCCTCCTGTTTTCAATTTTCTTTCTGACTTCTTGTTCATATAATTGATTGGCGTCGCAAATGGTTTCATTACCATGCTTTTTTTTTGCATATGTCACAATCTATTATTGTTATTTTCCTTCCTCCATTTTACATTTTCTTCTGGACGGATATGCTGATCTATTATATCCTGTTTCATATGACTTTTGTCCTTCGGCACTGGCTCCTGAGTATATCTCAGTGTTTTGTGGTATGAGAAAAATATCACGATGTGCTGCATAATAATTTTCTCCTAGTTGTTCAAGATGTTTTAACGAAGTAGGTTTGTGTTCCTTCAGAAATGTGGTCATAGGTTTTGGTAATGATTCTAGCAATTTACTTCTTAATAGTAAATCAACTAACAGATCATAGTCGTTGTTAATTTTGGCCGAATCTACCCATTTCTGAAAAGTTGTCTGAACTTCGGACATATAATCAACAAATGTTTGAGTTGATTTTGGTTTTAAATCAATAAATTGCAATCTGTATCCTGCTTCTTGTAGGTCATAGTGTCTCATTATCCGGTCTTTAATATAATCAAAATCAAGTCGTAAGTTTTCTGGCACTGTCTCCAATATTTTTAACGGTTCTCCTCCAAGGTGTCTTTGGAACAGTATTGCCCAATCTTCTTTTGGAATTTTATGAAACCGAACTTGTAGTAAAAATGCTGAAATCCATGATCCAATGTCATCCTTTTCACCAAAATTCTTTATTAATCCTTTGTATTTTGTAAATTTATGTTCTTCTTCTTTAGCTCTTTCCCTTTGTGCTGCCAGTTCTGCTTTGGATTCATTATCCATTTCTTTTGTTCTTATCTGTGCTTCAACCTTTTGTCTGTCTGCCTCTATTTGTGCTGTCAACCGCTGTTGTTCAAGTTTTAACTCTTGCAATTTGATTTCTTTCTCATGGTCTAATTGCTGTTGTTTCATTGCTGCTTCATGTTGTAACTGTTTATTTTTCAGTTCTGCTTCTTGTTGTAATAGCTTATCTTTCATTGCTGCCTCGTGGGCACGTGCTTCTGCTTCCTGGGCGCGTGCTGCGGCCCTTTCTTCACGATCCAATTGTTGTTGAACCCTTTGTGCTTCTTTATCTTCCTGTTCTCTTCCTTCACAGAATTTTCTCAACTCCTCTCCTGATAACCCTAACTGTTTTCCCAGATTTATGTATTCTGCTAGGTTTGACATTTTAAAACTGATTATTGTAATTTATTACTTTTGAAACTGTTTAAGTTTAGGATAAATCCCGTATTATTTAATTTATACCTTAAATAAATAACTGAAAGTTTAAATTTAATTATATCCCCTAACTAATTTTTATACTCAACTAATAAATAAAAAAAAAATCTATTTTACTTAAATAGAATAATAGAATATCACAATCAAAGAACCTGAAAATAGAACAAAGAAAGCATGAAACAATGTAATAAGTTGATTCTTTTTCCTTGGTCCTGGTGATGGCTTCCTTGCTCTTCTGCTGTTGGAATGGACTGAATTAGGTTTGTGGCCCTTGATGCTCCACTGCACGTCTTTACTGTCTCTGGGCACGCTCTTCTGATCTTTGTAGGACACTGCTCTTGTCTTCTGTCATGGTCTAAGTCTGCAGATGATCAATCTACACTGAAGTTGATCAGTTGGCACAGATCACTAAATGTTCACAGTTAGCGCATATTAATTTCACTTTAATAGTCACCACAAACTGTTGATAAATGTTAGATTATCACTGAAATACTTTTCTTATAGAGAATGTATGTAGTTCTTCTCTACAACCTGAATAGTCATAGTCTATCACATTAATCACTGTTTTTACTGTCTATCCATTATAAACTGTAAACATTTCGTGACGTAATTAATGTTGATAAACACCACTCCTTCCTTGCCTACACAATAAACACTTCAACTCAACTATACGGACGTATTACAAACATTTAGTAGTAAAAGTACTACTTCTGGTGCTGACTGGACCCCGTTCTTTTTTATTGACAAGTATTCTTGACCTGAGGCATTCACTTGTGGACGGTGTGCTGTACGGTTGCCTCGAGTTAGCTGTCGCTGATGACGTTTTATCTGCTACTGTGTTGTACTTGACCGTTGTTGATGACCTTGCTCGCTGTAACTGAGTGCCGTCTTGGCCCCTGGCAATGCAGTGTTCTTGCGGTGAAATCTAGTCCGAAATTAGTATCTCTGGTTTTTGACCTCTTGTTTGACGAACAAAACCCACGTTAAACAACGATCACAGGGATACTGCTGCATACAATTTTACGTCGTGGATTACCCACCACAAGGGTCAAAAGTTCAGCTTACACAGTCTCTTCCAGCGACGAACAAGCGTTCCCACGTCGCGGGATGAAACTTGTGCAATTTTTTCACACGTGAAGTGAATACATTACCCAGTATTGTTTCGCCGTGTTTCTGCCAATTTTTCTCAGGCTAGCTTGTTTGTTTCAGAATGACTAGAGTCTGGAATTCAGTTGTCCCGGTTTTACTTAATGCCCTTGACAGCATGTCCTGGTCTTACATAATACCCCGACATTTCTTTAAACTCCATCTTCCAACACACATAGTCACTCAAAACTTACGGCTGCCGGTATTTGCCTAAATTTTACTTCTGTCCACAAAAACACTACGTCTAATGTACTGGCATAGTTAGAACAAGCCTGCACTGTAACTCATACTTATAACTTACAATGTATTCGCACTTAGGACGTGTCCCCAATGTAATGACTGCCCTTTTGTGTCTCCTCCACACTGGCTATCTGTGGTGCAGAGTTAACACTGGCTCTAATGTCTAGAGGTTCACAACTCAATCAAAGCAGACATGATCCTCTTCACGGTCACACAACGTCTAACAACGGTTAACACCAGCGGCACATTTCACGAGTTTATTTACACGTTAGCTCAATACACAAATCACAGGTGAATCCACTTACAGCATTCGGACAATAGACGTTGACATATTCACAGCTGGCTTTGACAATCAAACAGGGTACCATCATAGCTGACCTTCTCGATCATTCATTCCTCGCCGATTCAGATCCACATGCTCTAGTCATTCTCCATTCATCTTCACAGCTTCATTTTCCATCCTTTCTCTCTGGGGCCCAGTCACCGAATGCCCGCCTGATTCTCAATCCCCCAGATCTCCTCATTCACACGTGACACACTCTTTCCTGTCGTTTTACCATATCTCCGTGAAACCCATGCTCTCAGGGACTTCCCCAGTTATGCCAATCATCCCCTGACATTATCCCTATTTATAACATCATTATGTATGTATGTATGTATGTATGTATGTATGTATGTATGTATGTATGTATGTATGTATGTATGTATGTATGTATGTATGTATGTATGTATGTATGTATGTATGTATGTATGTATGTATGTATGTATGTATGTATGTATGTATGTATGTATGTATGTATGTATGTATGTATGTATGTATGTATGTATGTATGTATGTATGTATGTATGTATGTATGTATGTATGTATGTATGTATGTATGTATGTATGTATGTATGTATGTATGTATGTATGTATGTATGTATGTATGTATGTATTATGTATGTATTTATGTATGTATGTATGTTTGTATGTATGTATGTATGTATGTATGTATGTATGTATGTATGTATGTATGTATGTATGTATGTATGTATGTATGTATGTATGTATGTATGTATGTATGTATGTATGTATGTATGTATGTATGTATAAATCGCTTTTAGTGGAAAACGTTTGGCAACATAATCATAACAAAAAAAACTTGTCCCGTTTCAACAGACTGATAAGAAATACATTGCTTGCCTGCCAGTCTGTGTGGTTGTGGATCGAATCCACGCTTTACACGTATTTGGTATATAGGGCTAGACCTATGTTTTATAGACTAAACGGCACTTGGTGGGTGATGTGATTAGCATCATGCCGGCCACCTTTATCTACCAGGACTGTACCTGCTACCCTTTCAAGGCTGGGTCGAACTGGGAGCCAAGACATTTTTGAAAAGAATTCCGGTTCCTGTAGGACCAGAACCCACGACCTACCGCTCTGCAGGCGAGCGTCTAGCCGCTAGACCACGGCGGCTCCCTTCTACCCTGTGTGCAGATTCTTATCTCGGACATAATGCGAAGGCACCCAGCTTCCAAGCTTCATATCGCCGGAATTGTGAACAATAACATTCCATGAACGTTGTGTAATTTGTGTTTTTAAACTAGGCGATGACAACAGGTATAAGCTATGCTGCATCGGCGTTACCAACACGCTTCATAATGCTGGGGTGCAGGGTTCGATCCCAGCTGCCGCCGATGTGGCAGCAGACCGCCCTGTGCTGGTTTTGACCGAGGTCTCGAGAGCTGAAGGTAATGGCAAACTACTGAACGCAAAATTGTCTGGTCAAATCAAAAGCAAGCAACAAACACTAAGGTTGCTTCTGGCTTCTGCAACTTCATGTGAAGGTCACGCAACAATTTGTTTTTCTGTTTTCTGTTTTTCTTATTTGTTTTAAATGTGCATGTATTAACTTTTTGAGTCCCGAGAAACGCATCATACGTTTAAAGGTTCCTACCTAGAAGCCCAATGACTGCATGATGCGCCGATTGTATGACTCTCTTTACTACCCACTGGGCCTGTGATGCTAAACCCCCTGGGATTCGAAGAGTTAAACAAAATAGTATTTTAAAATTTTTTTTATTTCGAATGTTATCTATCCACCATCGCCTGGTTACAGTCTAGCATTCGTACTATTAGCATGTCGACTCTTCGTTTGCTACCGAAGGAGGGGACAGAGCACGCATGCGAATTCCCAGAGTTCAGTGGTGTCAGATCATTCATTCATTTACTCATTCGTTCATTCTACCATATAAAAGCGACACATTGTTCGGGGCACGTAAATGAGACCATGATTCGAACACCCGTGTGTTTTGTTGCGAAGTTAAAAATAACCGATGGCAGTTAGAAGTCGAAAAATGTAGCCTAACAGGCCAAATTTAGAGTTTAAATTCTTCTTAAAAATATTTCAGAATTCTCGCCGATGCAAAAGGGTTCCAGAGCTGCGCTGGGATTCTTTAGATTCAGACTTGAGTTAGAAGAAGATCGGAATATTTATTAGTTGCAAAAAAATGTACCTTGATGTTGATATGTTGTATAAACTAAACCATGCTTTTGCCTACGAATCCAATCAGTGCTCACTAGTATCTAAAAATTACTTAAGAAAACTTAATCACTGTGTGACTCAATGTCTGGGCAAGGGTTTTGACTTTAATGCGCGAACATTACTGAATTATTGGGACCGTTTCCTTTGCCACTGCAGTTACACAGCCTAGAGCAGATGACGCTGGTTGACAACTGAAGGGAACAAAATGGCATTTGTGACCACTTTCAAAGAAAATAAGGGTTGTAAACACTAGCAATGATATGGAATTAACAAAATTATGTGAAAGGGCAAAAGAGAGAGAGAGAGAGAGAGAGAGAGAGAGAGAGAGAGAGAGAGAGAGAGAGAGAGAGAGAGAGAGAGAGCGAGAGAGAGAGAGAGACAATATAAATATTTTGGACACAATAACAGACATCATAATTTTTTTTAAACTGTACTGGAAGGAAAAGTCGAGAGCATTAAAGCAAAAGGCAGATAATAGTACAAAAAGGGACGACATTAACATATAGACGAACTGCAGTCTAAGAAATGGTGTTACCAAAACACAGGACAACGTATCAGGATCACATACATAAAATAGTCATTGTGGAGACGTCACCTGATTGATTGATTTATTAACAGAGAGATCAGTAAACTATGTTTTATTCAAAAGAGGCATGCAATGTCCATGTTAGAAGGAGGACAGAACAAACTGTCATTGTCAGAAACACATGTCAAGAACAGAATCAGGAACAGTTGTCTAGGACAGAAGGTCAAGAACTGTTCTCTAGGACAGAAGGTCAAGAACTGTTGTCTAGGACAGAAGGTCAAGAACTGTTGTCTAGGTCAGACGGTCAGGAAGTGTTGTCTAGGACAGACGGTCAAGAACTGTTGTCTAGGACAGACGGTCAGGAACTGTTGTCTAGGAAAGGCGGTCATGAGCTATTATCTAGGACAGACGGTCAGGAACTGTTGTCTAGGACAGAAGGTCAAGAACTGTTGTCTAGGACAGATGGTCAGGAACTGTTGTCTAGGACAGAAGGTCAAGAACTGTTGTCTAGGACAGACTGCCAGGAACGGTTAGTTGTTTAGGACAGATCGTCAACAATAACAATCTAGGAGAGAAGGTTAGTAATAATTGTCTAGAAAAGAAGTCAGTAACAACTGTCGAAGACTGAAAGTGCTTTGTCACCATTCTAAAACAGAAAGGCGATGACCCGAATACTCTTTGTGTCAGAAAGAGCACGTATACGAATGTTTAAAACAGAAAAGATATAATGTGCATGTCCGGGAAAGAAATAGTTCACGTCATCACCAAACAGCAACAAAAACAACATTCATAATAACACTTCTGCACCAGGTTTTGACTTCCACGGTGGGCAGATTAGAACCACCCCCCCCCCCCCCCTCCCCCCCCCCCCCCAAAAAAAAATACATTTATAGTAGTGGCATTTGGGATCGGCCGTGGTGTGGTGGTTAGAAGCTGGCCTGAAGATCTTAAGATCTTGTGTTCAGGTTTTGACGGAGCCGGACTTCTGTTTCAATAAATGGCCTTGGCTTCCCGGTCGACCAAGCCATAAATGGGTACAAGATAAAACTCCCAGTAAGTAAAAGCGGCTGGCGTGACGTTAACCACATCACCTGCTAAGTAGCCATTTGTCTATGAAATATAGGTCTAGCCCTATATGCCATATACGTCTGAAGGCGAGGAAAACGAGTCCTGCACTTTCACCATAGTGGCTTTCGACCAGGGATGCGAGATTCTCACCTGGGCAGGAATTGTGGTCTTAGCCGGTAATATTTCAAAAACATAATTGGAAATATACGTCCATCGCAGCCCACCACCGTTCTCGAGGTGGCACTTTACAGTAGCAATATTTGAGATCAGGACTTTTTCTGGCCGTGCCCAATGGTTCGCAGTACTGGCACTTTTCTAGTCATCAAGTTTTGTTAAGCCTCACTGTAATTAAACAATTTTGGTGAGTACCGGCACATTTTTGTTTTTTGAAACAATAACCCTGGTGTTGATGATAATTATAACGATAATGACGATAGAATCTGTATGATATTTACTAAAATGTTGGGTACTTTTCTTTTGAGAGCTCGTGGTAGTTCCCGTAGAAGTCTAAAATGAGGGGGGGGGGGTTAGTGTTAGGGTTATACAGTGTATATTTCACACCCTTACACCCCTATAGTATTGGACTTCCCTAGAAACTTTTCACGAACTCTCTGAGTCCCCGAGATAGGGTGAATAAAAAGAAAAGAACCTAATGATGAATTGATAAAACAGACTATATACACCTACACAAAAAACTTGAAAAAATTGGTCAAACTTACCCGGTTTGTAACAGAGTAGCACAGCATCACAATGCGCGCACTGACATATTTTTTACCCGAGTTCCTACTCACACGCGACAAGTTCCAGCTCTGCAACCTAACATGGCTCGCCACGCTAGATAACTGGTCACACATCAGCATCACTACGGGCCCACGTTGGGTCTCTATAAGTTCCGTCTACCACATTGATTTAGCGTGTATTGCATGCGGTTTGCCAGACTTTCGCCTGCTCGACTGAGTTTCTTACGTTCGATTCCATATCTGTCTAGTAGTAGTTTCCAAATATAAGCGAAAATTAGTCCCGTTTTATACAAATCTAGCAATAAGCTCGCAAATAGAACATACAATTATAGATGCATCTGTAAATCATATTAGATTTCAAAAGTTTAAACATCGTTAATGTCTTAAATGTGTTGTTGAGAATTTCCATGAAGCATGTTGTTTTCACTGCAGTTAAAAACATAACTGTTTCATTTATCTCTTAGAGCCAATAAATCTGGTTTTAATTAGGGCTGTACCGAATATTCGCTTCGTATTAACTTCGGGGCCCAATAGTGGACCTATTGACTATTCGGTATTCGGCCGAATAGTTGCGGTCGGGCCGAATACGAACAGTAGTTACCTTACACCCGCTTCTGCATACACGACCTTAATGCTGACAAAATGGAGCGATTGGTTTTGTTGAAAGCTAATGCAGCTTTCATGCATTAACTAAGCTGTCAGTGACAATTTCCAAGTTTAGTTACTTCTTATAATACTTACCATTATTTAATTCCTAGTTATTAGTTACCATAGACTGACTGAAGGATGCAGAACATAATTATTTTTTTTAAGTTTACTAATCTCTACGAATACTAACTAGACATGGAAAGAATGTAAACTCCGGCCACATTCAATTCGATAATATGAAAATCAAACGAACAGAAACATATAAGTACTTGGGTGCAAACATCAACTGCTCCAACATGCTGAGAGAAGAAATACAATCTAGAATACAATCTAGAAATAAAGTATACTGTGCCCTTCCACATCTGCTAAAGTCCAATTGTCTGTCTCGCAACACCAAGATCAAAATATATAAAACGTTGATAAGACCAGTCGTTTTATATGGCTCTGAAAATTGAAGCAGAATTGAAAGAGATGAGGCCTTATTACAGGTTTTTGAAAACTGTCTTACGACAAATCTTTGGACCCATCAAAGATGCTAACAGCGGGGAATGGAGAGTGAGAAGCAACAACGTAACACATAATCTATCTACACCTGAGAGACAAAAAAAGAAGTTCGAGAGATAATGTCCAGCAAGACCTGCGAACAACTGATGTCACAAATTGTAAGGATAAGGCCAGACAGAGAGTTGAATGGAGACGAGTGATTTCTGCAGCAGTAAATCTCAAGGGCTAAGAATGCTAAAGAGGAGGATGACTATTATGTGCTACTTTATGTGAAGTGAAAGTTCAGCGTACATTTGACATTATGAATGTTTTTTTTTTTTTTTTGTATAGATTTATTTTATACTCTATACATACACTATTCGTATTCGTATTCGGCCGAATAGTTGGTCCTATTATTCGAATTCGCCGAATATGGAAAATCGCTATTCGGTACAGCCCTAGTTTTAATACCATCGTTTAGCTAGTGATTAACTCGTTCACACGGTAACCTAGAAACACTGAGAGAAAAGGGGGGTCGGGGGGGGGGGGATGGGTGTTTAATAATAATTTGCTCGGGATGTTTGTTTTTTTTCACTCGGTGTCACCCGCCAAGTGCCGATTACTCTATAAACTACAGGTCTAGCCCTGTGTGCCCAGTACAAGCTGATGGCACTGCAAAGGTTCCTTTCACTACATTGCCAGTGGCGTACAAATTGTCCGTTAGTTTTACTTAAACTAAGGCTCAGTACAGGGAACGTTAACAAAAATAATCAAATCTCAGTAGGGATTCACATACACATAGACATGTAAGGCTACCTCTGTAAAAGGGCCTTTTCCCGCCCGTGATCTATCTGTAGGGTGACCATAATAACTTGAGATGAAAAAGGGATATCTCTCTTAGATTCTGAGCTAAAAACAAGACATTCCTGTTAAATTTTGAGCTGAAAACGGGATATATGTCTTATATTATGAGCTAAAAACAGAATATCCCTGTTACAGTTAGCGTTGAAAAAAGGACAACCCTGTTACATTCTGAACTGAAAACGGGATGCCCCTGTTACATTTTCAGCTGAAACCGGGACATCAAACTAGAATTATCGATGCTAAATCCATCAGAGCAGCTGGTGAAACATCTGATTGGTTCGAGGTGCAAAAGGGGGTGAGGCAGGGGTGCATTCTCTCACCATACCTATTCAATATATAATCAGAAAATATAATGAGAAATTTCAAAAATGACCAGACTTGTGACAGTTATGATCCGCTCAAAATAGCTGGCAACCCTTTTCCGGAACTCCGCTACGCAGATGACACAGTCCTCCTTTCGAACAGCGTAAAGGGAAGATGGGCACAGGATATAAGTGACTCCTTGAGTATGAAAGTATATGAGGCAGGAGAACTGGCGATAGACCGAGTTTCTTTCAGGCAGACTGTGATGAGAGCGACGTTCTGCAAAGGACCTGCTACATGATGATGACGATGATGTATACCAAAGGTTATGCCTTAGGCTGTTACTTTTTGCATTGTGGCATATAATACTAAAACAAATCGGGATTTCCTAGTTGCTTCTTTGAAGGTGTTGTACTGATAATTTTTCCCAGCAGTTCCAATTTTTTTTTTTTTTTTTACTGAGCAACTGCTGTTCTTCGACTAAAAAAAAAAGTATATAATCCTTAAAAGGGTTGGATGCCGCGAAAGCGTAGTGACTAGATTTGCCAGTCTGGCCAGAAAGTGTTGGGTTCCAGTCCATATCGAGGCGCATTTTTAAAAAAAAATTACTTTTCTCTTCCAGTAAGGTTAGTTGCGTATCCTTTACAGGACGTTACAGCCCCTGGTTGTTGTGTGGTTTCACTAGACAATTTACGTCCAATAGTTTGCCATTGCCTACTGGACGGTCCGCTTCCTGATACCAATGTAGATTCGGCTAAAATGGATACAGCTAATATACTATGAAGTGAAGGCCACCAGTGTGGTATTTGCTATACCACCATTCCAGTACCGGTTGGACTATACAATATGAGTCTGCCATCATATCCCGATATAATTGTTTATTTTGTACACGTAGAAATGATGTTTTCCTTCATTTTTGCTGTATTTTTACTTTATTTTAAAGATTAAATATCACGACCACATAGCTGACACTAATGCAGCAAAGTGTTTTTTTTTTCCCCATCGAGATATTATTTACTGATGATTATTTGCCCACCCGGAAGTTGGAAAACTTGCTGATGATTCAGTAAGATGACTGTTCAATAAGTGGCTGATGTAATTTGTGAATACCAATACTGTTTACTGCTGGAAGTAAAGTGATGAAGGTAGTCCTGAATGATTACTCTTCCGGTGTCTGGTCTAGAGCAGATATTTGACACTGTCCACCAATTGCTTTTTTGTTGATGTGGGCGTTGCTGTTATACGAGTGTTATTTGTTTAGTATAAGTCGTTTCCCAGCTGTGTAAGCTTTACGCTTCTGTTCTCCTCCGTTTATGTGCGTTAGTTTGTGTGCATACATTATGATTTCACCTTTAGAAGAGCGATGTGTACGTTGTGTTGTGGTTTAAAGCTAGCCTGTGAAATCCATAATTTTTGTATCAACATCCGATTTCAACAAATTCCTAAGTAGTCCCCTTCCATGCCATGTTTCGTAAGCAGCAGAGTGTGTGTTCTTTCTATTCCATCAAAACAAGGCTTCTGAACCAATGCTTTTTCCGGATTTTTAAGCCTAGGTGCTTACGTTATTAGCTTGACATGATACCACCTCACCTGGCTAACGATACATTCCGTGTTTACTCTGACGTGACACCACCACCCCGGGCTAATGATACATTCCGTGTTCTCTGACGTGACACCACCACCCCGGGCCAACGATACATTCCGTGTTCACTCTGACTTGACACAAACACCCGGCTAACGATACATTCTGTGTTTACTCTGACGTGACACCACTACCCCGGGCTAACGATACATCCTGTGTTCACTTTGACGTGACACCATAGCCAGGGCTAACGATACATTCTGTGTTCACTCTGACGTGACACCACACCCCGGGCTAACGATACATTCTGTGTTCAATCTGACGTGACAATACCACCCCGGGCTAACGATACATTCAGTGTTTACTCCGACGTGACACCACACCCCGCGCTAACAATATATTCCATGTTCACTCTGACGTGACACCACACCCCGGGCTAACGATACGTTCTGTGTATACTCTTGAAGTGACACCACCACCCTGGGCTAAAGATACATTCAGTGTTCACTCTGACGTGATACCACACCCCAGGCTAACGATACATTTCGTGCTCACTCTGACGTCACACCACCACCCTGGGCTAACGATACATTCCGCGTTCACTCTGACTGTCCCCCTTTTTGTGCGTGTGTGTGTTCCGGACCCTTTCGTGAGTTCTATACACAAAAATTATAGCAATAAGCTATAGAGGTATTCACATTTGGCAACATAGAAATAGAAAGTACATCAGAAACTACTTACATTTTAGCTGCAGTATGTCCTAGAATGCAGTAACATAATCATCTGTAAATTTACATTTGTAGGTTTGTTTGGTTTTTTGGGATGATTAATCCTTAAACGATGTACCTTTTTTGAACTTTTCTATAGTTTAAAAAAAAAAAAAAAACATTTGCCAGAGATGCAGCGCTTTGGAAGCAGTGTTTTCTTTAGAACAACTATCAGCACAGACACAGCATATTTCATCTTTGAAATATGTGTGTAAACTGCATAAAACTCTATGCAAAAGCAAATTTTTTGTTTTGATTGCAGGCTAGAAACTGTCTCCAACTTAGCTAATATAAGCTTCTGCATAGCTGTATATGCTACAAAAAGTCAATAAGATTTTACACATTTAAGGATATTTCAAACCTCCACGGTCAAGCTGCTGTATGTAGTCTGTGGACATTACACCAAAGTTCGGCTAGCGTAGTTGGTTAAAGCTGACTTCGAGGCGACCGGGTGACGAATTCCTTGTGGGCCGATTTTACGTCTGGGGAAGGCATAAAAGCCACATTTCCCCCAGATTTTACGGTATCTATAAAGGAGTCAAAGCCGAAGGGTTGGGATATCCATAGTACCGAGCCGAATGGTTTACAACTCATGGTTTCTGAATACTTAAAAAAAAAATGTTTAGTCTACTAGAGACAAATCCAGGCATATACATCAGTGTTCTGTGGTTGCACATATATTTGATCCAAGAACGCATTTCGGTCACTGTATGCAGCATGGCACTGTGTTTCCTTTGTCAGTTTTCCTTTACAGCCAGTCAGCATGTCCCACTTTCTTAGCATTTCAACAAACTGTTCAAGATAATGTACTTGTTCATCATTATTTGACAGTTTGGAATTTGAGAATGAGTTCAGTGTCTTTCTTCTAACCTACAAATTTGCTTTTTACATCAACAATAGGCAACAATCCAAGGATTCTCTTAAAAAAAATCAAAAAAATCTACGGTTTCATTACTGCCCACCTGACGCAGAGCAGCAACATTGTATTTACTGAGTTGCCAAAGCAAGAGCAAGGTTCTGTCTGTCCATGCTGGAGGAATAGATCGCTTTGCAGGAAAGTTTAGATGCCAGTTTTCCCAAAACAATTTGATCAGTATCATAAAGCTTCTTTACATGAGAAAAGTTAGCTTCTGCAGCTCTATAATTTGTCCAGTTATTAAGAGATAAGTAAATGTCTGGTCTGTGTCCTTCTGTTTTATTGAGTTCCTCCAAAAGTATTTTAGCAAGTGCACAGAATCATGGAGTAACAATTTTTTTTTCAATCAGCTAAATCTGGGTTCTCAGTCAATGTTTGTCTTGGTTTCAGCATGATCAGTGTAAACTCTGTGAATAACGGCACTATTTTCAGCAATTACTGTGGAGCCACACTCCTGTACAAAATGCATGCAGTTAAGTAATTTTAAACGAAGATCATGAGATGTTATTCTGTTCATATGTGAAAGCTCTTTTACTTCCTAGTAGCTTCCAAAAACTGAAGAAGTTAGGAAAGCCTGCACTGCTGTTGCTACTTTTGTTACATTGTCTGCATTGCCAATAGTTTGCCCCCACAGTAAGTTATTGCAGATTTAACACTAATTCACCTGTGTGAACCATTACAATCTTTCCTCACTTATCAGTTTCCTTGTTTCATTTCAAGAACTGTAAGATGCTGACAGTATTAGCAAACAATGACAATTGTGAAGTTAAATTCTGCATTGTTCTTTGCGGGGTAGGCACAGCATAGAGATTTTCTTATAAAAACGAAACATGGTATGTTACATCTATAAAGCCTTCTGCTTTTCAACCAGGTTAACAGTTGCAGTTGCGGTTTTCCAGAGAAATTACTTTTTAGCCAGCTTTGCCTTAAAAGAAAATCCGAGGAGAATTTAAACACATTCACAAATCCATTTAAAGGATCATAATTAGAGCGAAATCTAAGTACAGAACATTTGACAGGCATAGGTAATAACATTTAACAGGAACAGGTTTTTTTTTCGGAAATGTAAAAATCACAGGTCTCTGTTTGTTTGTTTTAGTATCCAGAAGCCATGAGTTGTTAACCCTTAGGCTCGGTATTATGGATATCGCAACCTTTCGGCCTTGACTCCATTGTAAATACCGTAAATCTGGGAGAAAATGTGGCTTTCCTGCCTACCCCCGGGATTGAACCCGGACCACAAGGAGTACGTCACCCGGTCTCCGCGAAATCCGGTCTAGCCAATTCCGCTAGAGAGCCGGGCCACAGGTCTCTGAAAAGTAACCACTTTGTTCGCCTTACAGCTTAGCATTCGGACTACTGCAGAGCGGAGGTGCGCCACGGACTACTGCAGAGCGGAGGTGCGCCACGGACTACTGCAGAGCGGAGGTGCGCCACGGACTACTGCAGAGCGGAGGTGCGCCACGGACTACTGCAGAGCGGAGGTGCGCCACGGACTACTGCAGAGCGGAGGTGCGCCACGGACTACTGCAGAGCGGAGGTGCGCCACGGACTACTGCAGAGCGGAGGTGCGCCACGGACTACTGCAGAGCGGAGGTGCGCCACGGACTACTGCAGAGCGGAGGTGCGCCCACGGACTACTGCAGAGCGGAGGTGCGCCACGGACTACTGCAGAGCGGCGAGGTGCGCCACGGACTACTGCAGAGGGAGGTGCGCCACGGACTACTGCAGAGCGGAGGTGCGCCACGGACTACTGCAGAGCGGAGGTGCGCCACGGGACTACTGCAGAGCGGAGGTGCGCCACGGACTACTGCAGAGCGGAGGTGCGCCACGGACTACTGCAGAGCGGAGGTGCGCCACGGACTACTGCAGAGCGGAGGTGCGCCACGGACTACTGCAGAGCGGAGGTGCGCCCACGGACTACTGCAGAGCGGAGGTGCGCCACGGACTACTGCAGAGCGGAGGTGCGCCACGGACTACTGCAGAGCGGAGGTGCGCCACGGACTACTGCAGAGCGGAGGTGCGCGCCACGGACTACTGCAGAGCGGAGGTGCGCCACGGACTACTGCAGAGCGGAGGTGCGCCACGGACTACTGCAGAGCGGAGGTGCGCCACGGACTAACTGCAGAGCGGAGGTGCGCCACGGACTACTGCAGAGCGGAGGTGCGCCACGGACTACTGCAGAGCGGAGGTGCGCCACGGACTACTGCAGAGCGGAGGTGCGCCACGGACTACTGCAGAGCGGAGGTGCGCCACGGACTACTGCAGAGCGGAGTGCGCCACGGACTACTGCAGAGCGGAGGTGCGCCACGGACTACTGCAGAGCGGAGGTGCGCCACGGACTACTGCAGAGCGGAGGTGCGCCACGGACTACTGCAGAGCGGAGGTGCGCCACGGACTACTGCAGAGCGGAGGTGCGCCACGGACTACTGCAGAGCGGAGGTGCGCCACGGACTACTGCAGAGCGGAGGTGCGCCACGGACTACTGCAGAGCGGAGGTGCGCCACGGACTACTGCAGAGCGGAGGTGCGCCACGGCTCAGTAATCTGAAGAAGGCGGATTCCTGAACCCACATGGGGTGCTTTTGAGCTTTTGCTTTGATGTTTACGGCTTACCTGTCAGACCCAGAGAGCTTGGATTCGATTATGCGTTCCCGGAGAGGCTAACAGGGTAAACAGATGCCCAAAGAAGGCGGACGTGTCAACCAACAGGCCCAAACACCGCGTCTATGCTGTAAACAGACACAATGTATGCGGAAGTACGATGAGGCAACCATAAGGGAAATTTTCATGCTAGTGGTAAGAGTTATGCTGTTATTGAATGGTGCACTAGACAAAGCCTATCGGTCTGAAGATCTTGGGTTCGAATCGGTGTGGAAGTGAATATTTTTTTCGCCGAGATTAGCCTTGCTTGCCGTTCGAGCCCGCTTACAATGGATATAAGGTAATGTTATCATCATCATCATTGTCCCCTGACACTTTCTGTCGTTGGGTCACCATTCGCCGTTGACTGTCTTCGCGTTGTAATGGACTTCATGGTTTGCATGCCTAAGGCTTGTCTAGTCAGCCAGGTTTTGTATCTAGGCATTTCTTGGTCTGCCTCTTTTCCTCTTCCCATCTACTGAGCCCTGTTATATTATTTTTGAGAGGCTGTTGAATCTTATTACATGTCCTTACCACTGTAATTTCCAACAAATCAGTGTAGTTAAAAGTGGTTAAGAGGTGGCAAAACCTGTGTATTTATACTCGAACCTCGTCATTTCTTACGTAGTTTTTATATGAAAAGCCTAGTTTATATACTGCGGAGTGGGACAGCCAGCGAGAGACTGACCACCATGACCCATTGAGAACCGATTAGTATACAAACATGTTTAATGTTAAATTCAAAATAGACATCACTGCACTCGGGACATTCCCATAAGCACTCTGTCCCCATCTTCAGCAGCAAGCGCATAATTTAAATTCTAGCGGTGCGAATGGCAGTCCTTTGCATCTTTCTCCTAAGTGCTGGTCACTCCTCGCAGTATCATTATCTTCAGACCATGATGGTCCATCTGTGCTTCTGCACTGCTAACTCGCCCTCTAACGGCATCCAGCTTGTAATGCATCTATTTGCCACAAAATTGTACAGAACCAGTCGGTCTATCTGCCTGGTTGATTCATAATAAACCAGCATTTCCTCGGGAAAATATCCAAAGGACGCTAACTTTGCCTCTCTTCAAGGAGCATACCTGTCTCCATCTTTCTCAACATGCTCTGTGAGTCGGTTGCAATTACAATATGTGTCTACAGCTGATTCTCAAGCCAGTGAAAAGCTTCAGTGACTGCCTCTACCTACATTCTCAAACTAGATGTCGTTGTGTCATATACAAGCAACTTCCATTCACATTCCCTAAGAACCCCGATTAGCTTCGTGTACCTCTCAGCACACGTCTACCTCTCAACACAGAGCAACCTGTATAGATAATCAAATCAGCAGGGCGAGCATGTTTAATAATTATTTGTGGAATTTCTGATTCTGCAACGCCCGCTAGCCAGTCCTTGTACTCACGGGAAACCCCACAGAAGACTGACTTTTTTTTTTGGGGGGGGGGGGGGGGGGGGGGGTTTTTGACCCATTCCCCTCCCGTAATTTTT